>JAQIYI010001463.1:0-11877 GCA_034700265.1 Polyzonium germanicum
GGGTTACATGTGGGTTTGAAAACGTGTTGGAAATGGTTTCCATTTCAACCCATTTTGGAATGGGTCCTTGTAACTGCAGTCATAGATTACAATGTATTATCAGTGTAATCCCTAGTACTGGTTTCATGGAAATGTTTAATCAGCAAACAAGTAAACTGCCGAATTAAAAATAACGGAAGTGATGCCGATGGAATCTGGGATTTTTTAGGGATTCCCCTTTCCAATATAAGGTATTGTACATTGTATAACACTGAAGAAGTAGTCATTAACCGTGTGTTAGCAATTAATATGAGATCTAACCAGGTGGTTCCATTTGTCTGCATGGTCTCATTGGTGTTGAACAATGTGTAATTGCGAGCCATCTCCTTGGAAGCTCCGAAGAGCATCAGTGCTTGAGCCACGTAGCCAAATAGCTTAAGTTGCGCAGGCATGACGAGTCCAGAGATGACGGCCGCCAAAAATCCAAGAAGCAAAAGCAGGTAGTCCAGACAATCAGCAAAGCGAAACTATATGAAAACCAAACTTATTGTCGAATCACATTCATTATATAAAAAATGAATATCTCAATGTCAAATAAGAAATATTTGCAATAAGTACGTACCAGCTGGTAGAAGTTGACTGTTGGAGTTGATTGTGTTTGTACGTCGCCCCTATTATAATTGTTGTCACACATTGTAGAAACACAAAAAGTTAACACTACTAGTACAATAATATATATATATATATTATTCATAAGAGTTTCTCACACGAATGTCACAAGCTTACGTTTTCGACATTTCGCTTTCCTTGTGTTCGCGCATCTCATTTACTTACTCTTACTTCACTTACACACTCTTTCACAAAGTGAAATCTAATTCCAGACTGGTGTCCTGACAAACTATCAGCACGTACGTTATAAACGAAAATTTAAATAAGATTTAAACTGTTGCATCACTTTACAGCGCAAAAACTATTCGTCGTTCTAATGACTTACGTTTGGACATTTTTTTGTAAAATTAAAATAGGGTTTCATTGCTAGGATGTTAGCGTTTAGTTTATCTTTAGCATGACTTCCAGGTCAAATAAGCAGTTCTCATTATGTCAAGATTTATTGAATCTTTGACCTGTGTAACGTAATTATGATTAAACAAATGTAATTAACACTTAAGTTACTTGTGACGTCTACAGCAACGTAAGTGTGCACATATCTTTGTGTTGAGCCAATGGTCATCCTAACCGATGATTGCAAACGTATGGTAATACGCTATTTTTAACATCAGGCCGACGAATTAAAATTACGCAAATTAAAATTACCGCCATTTTTATTCTAATAAACTTGTGCATAACAAATTATCCAATTGCTGGCCGCATGGTTTAATGATTGGTCTTATTGCGGTTAATGAATGCGATAAACATTGCTTGGTGACATTGGTGCGCATTTAATCATGCACCGATTAAAATGGCTGCGCGCGTTGAAGAGCATTTAGCGCATTGAAGCTCCTTTTTTTTAAAGGAAATTGTTCAATTGGTTTGGAAGAGCCTTCACGGCACCTTAACCACTCATTACTGGGACATGGGCATTTAAAACAATTTTGATGTCACAAAGGAAGAAGCCTGCATTAAGTGCATATACCGATAAATGCAGTTTATGGCTGGAGGCCCCAAATGTTGGGATGCTACAGGTTTTAAAAAGCGAACTGATTGTTGAACTATTTCGAATTATACGTATTATTAATGTTGTTGAACTATATTTATTTATTTACATTGTTGTTACTGATCTCGTTCCAAATATTAATTTAATTAATTTGTTATTACTAATCTAGCAGATTTATTGTATTTTTTATAGTGGGAGGGGTCCCACATAAGCCACTGCTTGTGCGTGGGAATACAATACAAACATCCATGTGGTATACGCGGGATTCGAACCCACAGCCACTGAGGAGGAATGGATTTAAGAGTTCGTCACTCTAACCACTGAACCACAGTTAGAACTTGTTACCTCCAACTATCTTGTTATCAATATTTTATGTGATCTCTAATAAGCAGGAAGCTTCTGAGATCACACATATAAGGATTAAGGAGTGTAACGTATGGTCACTACATAATATGAAAATTAAATTCAAATTGAAATATTCTCTGCTAAATCTAGCGTAATTTGAGGGACCAATTACAGCATCCTGTGGCAGACATGGACTATAAGTAAATTGTATAACGACTAACGAAGCATGCTCCTCGCTATAGCTGACTTAAATAAGTACTTTATTATTCACATACATCATATTCATGAAGATACAAAAGAAGATTTGAGATTTCTTTCTCTTTGGGTTATCACAAGCCAAAAGACGTGCTACATCATCCAAAAAAACCCTTCTTATTACATGTAAAAACGTTCTTATTGACCAGATAACAAGCAAAAAAACCGATAAAAAGTACGCCAGCCTAATAATATTTAGAAAATAACATACTTTTTTGTACTAATATTGTCTTCAAGAAGCTAGCAGAAGTGGTTTTAAGTAATATTTCAATAATGTAGATCTATGTATGATTTAGCTACTTTTAACTTTTCCTAATTTGATGTTTCAACATTTTCAATTATTCACGGACCTATTTCTTTGCTCAAGTGTCAAGCCCGAGTGTCCTAATTCTAAATGGAATTATTGGCGCTAAATTTCATTTGACAACGAGTCTTAATTGCACCTAAAATCAATGTTTAAATGTCAAATGAAAATGAGATAAATCTGACTGTGAGCGTACCATACGCGCGTGTAGTAAAACACGTGACATTAGCAACATGTTAAGTTATTTTCAACCTGACCACTATTCTTATATACTACCACAGGTACCACTAATTTATGGGTTGACAAATGGATCACAAAGAAGATGAGGAATGGTCACTGAAGGTCGGCAGCATGCCTGCTATAGCCAAAGAAGTGTGTAGGCAGTTTATGGTGATGAATATTTACCAAGGTCAAATTGTAGAAGCACAAACGTTAACAAATAAACCCCTCATGTGCTCATCTTTGGTGCAATTAGAATTAGAATAATTACTCTGCAAGTAGCTCAATTGGGCCATGGCGCAGAGGGACTATTTCGTCCAATGCAGCAAAAAATCTATAAAACTTTCACAACATAAACCAAAAAAAAAAAAAAAAAAGAATCCCTTAAGCCATAAATTCAAACAATTGACGCATTAACCAAGCCAACCTATGTTTCTGAAGGATCATTACATTGTCTAATTGCCCTATTAAAGAATGACCAATGGCATGAATCAGTTCGTGCATAAATTTCCCTAAGCTTTTTTTGAGTGATCCCCCCTTCGGATATAAGATGCACGTTGAAGAACAGTAGAGATGGGAGGGGGCATGTTCCCGACATTATTTTGGTGAAGAGATTCAGTTCCATGTTTGACCATCGTTTTAACAAGCTATCCCAGTTTAAGTCTTCAAGCATACGCGTGACACTGTCTGATTTGTGAGTGCTGATATCTCCCACAGACACACCTAGCTGCCCTTCGATGAACCATCTCCACAGAATGTTAATGATAATGATAGGATTTCGGGGTCAACAGGTCCTATGGACCCAATTACAGGCCCCTAGGCCCTAGCAGAACCAAGGACAAGACCACACCCAAGGGATACTGGAAGGAATCGAACCCCTAACCCCAGAGGTCAGAAGTAGAAGCGAGCTCTAACCAACTGAGCCACTGGAGCTCCCAAACAGCTGTCGCAAGCTGTACGAGGGCTCCAAACAGTACTGCATCAGTCTGTAGTTTGTCAACTTGCAGGAACTAACAGGAATTAATGCTACCAGTGAGCAAGTAGGGCTAGAAGTCGGGTTGTTGAAAAAAAAAAGTTAACATGTACTAATGGCAAACAACAAACTTGACATTTGTTGGCGGTACATACGCTCGCAGTTGAAATATTCTCTTTTTAACTTGACTTACTCTTACAATTATTCAACGTGCTATGCTAACGTAATTAAGATATCGAAAATAATTCTTAAAATGAGTTTTAGGAAGAACATTTACCTAAATATAACAAAAATGCATTGCTCATCAAATTATATCACGTTATGCACAGCCACACGCACGCAAACATTCACACATGCATGCACGCAAACACATGCACACTGATTGTAGTTTTTATTGCAACAGCATGGTCAAAGTGAAAACACAAAGTTTAGAGGCCTATATTCGTTGAACATTTATGCACAATATTGGGGACTCCTAATGAATTCATCCTAGGTCACTTTCCTCATTGTCAGAACGCGGAAGGCCAAAGTTGCGTGCAATGCTTTGAGATATTGTTCGAATGTCTTCAACTTGAACATCATCAAAATAGTCAATGTCGCTCGCTGCCTCTGTATTTAAGATATCATCATCGCTGACGCCACCAGACCTTTGATGATGATGGTGGTGGTGGTGGTAATTGATCCCTGCACCTTCATACTCGGAATCATACATGGCATTAAGAGAATCAAGACTTAACAGTTGGTCGCTGTCAAAGAGTCTGCTGCTCGCTCTAGATGATATGGAAGTATCATCCATATCGGCCTCATGTCCAGGATCATTAAAAATGATAGAATTGAGATCACTCAGTGCTCCTTCAGTATCAGTCAATCCGCCTTCGTTTAACATTGATGCATTGTCCAAACTTTGGTCATCAGCCTGGTAGACACTTCCTTCTAATAAGGGCTCTTTAGCTGCATTTTCCTCTTCGCTGTAATCATCCTCATCATCGTCGTCATCATCATCTGAAGGACCCATGTCAAGGCTCAAATGATCTCCCCTCACTTCATTAAAAGGAACGTCACTGTCAATGTTTTCATATTCTGATTCCTTGGCGTAACTTTGTTGACTAGGGTTTCGGCTCACACTTTGTGTGACCTCTGGTGTTTTAGGCAGGTCCAGTGGAAATTTGAACCCCATGTTACTCTCAGTGATTAATACTAAACCACCTACACTGTCTTCATGGCTGCTGTTTCCACCTACCAAGTGCATGGCAGCGACTTTATTTTCTAGAGGATCAAAAATGGCAAGACCTTCCAACGAAATATTTCGGCCATTTTTCAAAGTGTTGTCTCCATTGTTGAGCGCATCATGACTGCTCTCATCCGCTGATGCCATCATTATTATTGGGTTGTTGTTCAGGTGGTCTCTGATTGAACTTGTCCTTGATGCAGTCAGCAATTCTTTACCACTCAGCTGATTCTGACTCAACTCAGTAAGCATTTGATTCACATTTTTCAGTTCCTCAACCGTCACTCCAGATGGTGATGGTGGAGTTGCTGAATTCGATGGACTCATTGATTGATTGTTATCGTTTTCTGCATAGGCAGGAAACTCGGATGCCCCAAGTGCATTGCCTTTCTTGACATTTATAACGTTCAGCTTGAACTCAACCATGGCAGAGTCTTGTTTCACTTCTTTGTCATCCTCATCATTATCCTCTTCAGATGGTGATGTGGTGGTTGATGGTGGAGGTATTTGATTCTGAATTTCTTGTAGAGTCGCACTGTCCACTTTTCCAGACAACTCAGCCTTGCATGAGGAGCTAATTAATTGGTCCCTACATGAACTTCTCTTGCATGGTATTTCATCCAAGGAAAAGATTGAGACTGATTGATTTGGTGACATATCCAAGCTACGTTTTCTTGAACTTGATCTGGATTGAACGTTTGGTGGACTTCCTGCTAAAGCTTGAGTGGAACTTTGTCGTTTGATAATATCAAATTCCTCTTCTTCTGATGTCTTTTTATCCCAGTTTGATTCCTCAATTGATTGCTTACTCATGTAACGAGGTCGTACACTTGCAGCAGCGCCCAATTTAGTTTCTTTTAGAGGTTGATGATACAAATGTGGACCCTTTTTTGAACTAAATGTTGGCTCAAGAACTACTATTGAAGATTCCTCTACGCGCTTAGGCTTCACAAAATGCTTTGGGCTCATCATCCAACAAAATGCAGATGGAGATCGACCAAGTTCTGGGAAACGTGGGACTTCCTCATGTTGAATTTCGCTGCTATGAGTAGGTGAGAAATTAACGCTCTGTTCTACAGAACGTCCAGAAAGACTAGCCACAGTGAAATTACTGCCAGCATTGTTGGTAAGACTGACTGCAACGATAGAATCGCCATTTCCATTCCTATCATTGCTGGATCTTGGAGGACCTTCACTGGTATGGGTTGAATGGACTTCAGCTGGATATATCCAATGAAGGTTTTGTGATCCTGCTGATTGTTGAAATACATGTGATGGCGAGTCCAAGTCGTGATCAGTAGTCCGGTTGTAGCTGTCCAACGATGAAGCTGACGCTGATTGGTTCAGAGAGGAAATTTCATCCATTGAAGAATGTTTCAGCGGAAAGGTGATGTCGCTGCCTCCAATCCTTCTTAGTGGAAACGCTCTATCCACCATGGATTTCAGCATAACTTTATCCTTGATAAGTGGAAGCAATATTGGAGGCATAATGTCACTTTTTGGCTCTGTAGTCGTGTATTTACAAGGTCGAGATTGAGAATAACTTTTATGAGGCGTTTTATTGCTGTGTATGGGTGCTAGTTTGTCACCCGTACTTCTGGTGTTCATTGGAACCACTTGTTGTGAGGATTGAGATGGACCATTTGGTCCTTTTCTCACCAATGACTGTTTAATTTCCACATCACCTTTTGCTAACTGTTCACTGACCACGTTGTGGTTGATGGGTTCACTACGAGGTCGGACTGACGTGCGCTGAACTTTATTTTTCCTGCCGCTTCCACTGCACTTATCTTTCACCAATGGCACTGGAGGTGGTCGAGAAGAGCTCAACCTTGGACATGGCTTGTGTGGATTCAACACTGGAAGGTTAGTTTGGTGATTTTTGTGATGGGAATTTCCATTCCGTTTATTCTTTGGTGGTGTCTCATGTCGTTCGCCAAAATCTCCTCTAGAGGATCGCTTCATTTGCATTTGGAGTTCTGCAACCATATTCAAAGGTGTTGGTGCTCCACCTGAGGCTACGTAATGATGAGAGTTTCCTTGTTGGTTGTTGTTCAAAATTGAAGGTGCATCGTTTTGACCATCCTGACCATGAGTCTGTCCCACAGTTTGCCGGTTGCGGTCAATTAGGAAGTAAGTAGTCATCTCACCTTTTCCCTTCACTTTGACTTTCCCTCTGCACTGGAACTCGTATGGATAAGTCTTCAAGGCCTGGTAAACTTCATCAGTAACCTAAATACAGGGTATTATAATCACACTTGTAGTCACTTGGTGAGAGGCAACATGCGTAATATATGCTCCCGTCCTTGTTTTTTTTAAATGCTGACCTGCGTATGATTAGGAAGACCTGTGCTATCCATTCGACTAGCGACATTAACAGTGTTGCCCCAAATGTCGTATTGCGGTTTTCGCGCTCCAATTACACCGGCGACTACAGGACCAATATTCAGTCCTAAATAGTTTAACGGAAGAAAATTGTAATAAATATTACGTGATTTATCTTTTTGTAAAATTCCAGTCTTATCTGATAAACTTACCAACACGTAACATGAAATTATTGTAGGAATTCTCATTGATGTTGACGAGACGTTCCCGCATAGTAAAGACTAGTTCAACCAAAGTGCACAACAGTTTTCCTCCAGAATTATCATCATCATCCTTATTTATTTTAAAAATCATCATGGGAGATTAGGAACGAGATTTATCTTTGTATAATTTGAAGCAGCAACTATAAATCAAAATTGTGAAAATTATCTTATTATTTTAAAACAAACTACATGTATATATTGACTTACGTCTATTCTAGTTTCTGGCATGAGACCAACAGCCGCCATGTAAGTACTTCCTACAGTCTTGATTTTGTCGATTGACCTAAAACGTTCATCATCCAGCAACTGCATTCACGCATAAAAATAATTGCTCGCTATACAAATGCAGCATAATGTGATATTTAGCCACCACTACAAATTAAATTTAATTAATTTCTATTTTCATACTAGTAATTCTTTAAATTTGATTTACCTCATCAAAATCAGCGATTATTTCGTTCAGTAGGCGAAGACACTCGACGCCCTGATTGTTGCCATCTAGTTCAATGTAAAACTCATGGAAATTTGGAATTGAGGCAAACATTACGCCCACTTTGGTGTAAGACTGGTGATAGAGTTCCTGAAAAACAAAACGTATGAACAGTTATTAATTTAGTTCCCCCTCGTGCATGCTGACCTTGACGCGGTGAGGGTGCTTGTGTGCCTCTCAAGGTTTGGGCAATGCCAGACCTGAGAGACCAGACTAAGTAGCATGCCACCCTGCATGCGGCTCTGCAGGGTGGACTTTTATTTCCGTCCCTCTTTTGTGGGATGTGTATTGCATCCCATTTATCTGACTCTTCGGAGTCTTTTGTTGTTGCCAGGGATGGCGATTTTGTGGTGCCACTCTCCCCAGGTACTTAGAGGCTGGGGTGAATCTTTGTAGGCTCAACCTGAGGTCTTCTGCTACCAGGGGAGAGGAGGCGCAAGGTTCGGGTTGCAAGGAGAGCGGTTGGCAAGGTCTCCCCTGTGGATTTCAGGGAGGGCCAGGGCCGGCTTCCTTGGTGCAGTCTTTGGATCCACATGCTGCTGCTTTCTTGAGTCAAGGGCTCAGGCTGCGCGAGGTGTGGTTGGGGTTCCAGGGGGGGGGTATGCAGGGTGTGACAGTTCTGGTAGAGCCTGGGTTTCCCAGTGAACTGAATCCGATTCCCCCTGCAGGTTGCAGGGTGTGATGGTTCTGGTAAAGCCTGGGTTGTCCTAGTGTGAACCAGATCCAATTGCCCTTGCTAACTTCTATCCCTTTTCTTGGACACTTTGGGGGCTATTGAAGATGCAGGGTGTGACAGTTCTGGTAGAACCTGGGTTTTCCCAGTGTGAACTGAATCCGATTCCCCCTGCAGGTTACAGGGTGTGATGGTTCTGGTAAAGCCTGGGTTGTCCTAGTGTGAACCAGATCCAATTGCCCTTGCTAACTTCTATCCCTTTTCTTGGACACTTTGGGGGCTATTGAAGATGCAGGGTGTGACAGTTCTGGTAGAACCTGGGTTGTCCCAGTGTGAACCGGTTCCGATTGCCCCTGCAGGTTGCAGGGTGACGGTTGTGGTAGAGCCTGGGTTGTCCTAGTGTGAACCAGATCCGATTGCACCTGCAGGCTTCCATTCCTTTATTCGGACTCCTTGGAGTCTTCTGTTGTTGCCATGGATGGCGATCTTGTGGTGCAGCTCTCGATCCAGGAGACCCAGGCTCAACCTAAGGTACTCCGCTACCAGGGTGGAGAGGTGGCGCAAGGCTTGGGTATCTGCACATTATTGGGGTTGAACCCAATGGGCTGTGCAGATTCTGTTCTCTGATGGAGGAATTAAACACCCTTCCATGTTTAATGAGAATGTATTGCTTTTGCGACACTTTGTCAGGTGACCTTTGGCTTTGTTTTCCAAGCTAGAGGGGTTTCAAGATCTCAAGGTCTGTGACGTCCTTTCATTCGCAAGGTGGTCTGGGCTCTCTGAGATCTTATAATTTAGGGGTTGTGGTGACTATGCGGTACCTAGCCACAATAACCTTAACCTAAGGTGACCTCTAACCCAACCTTTCCTGATTGACCCCATTACGTCGTTTCAATCACTTTTACTTTTGCTTTCGCCTAGTCAAGTCACCTATGGTTTATGCGTTGAATAAACGTCCTTTTGTTCTTTTTACTTTGAGTTTGCCTAAGTTATTCGCTCCATATAGGACTTCTGATCGCTACCATTGCTCTACCATCATCAGCTTTTAGGCTTATGTTGAAGCCTAACCCCCAGTTCACCACAGGGTGTGGGGCAGAGGGCTTAAGCCTATGTCCACGGAGTCTGAAAAGACTCCACCCCTACCTTTATGTCTATGTATGTCTAATAATTTAGTTGCTAACAGTTAATCTCATCACTAAAATTTTGGAGTCCTACCATGTTGTTTCGAAACTGGTTATCCAAAAAATGCGTAGCCACGTGACTTGGCAACAAGTTAAAAAGAATTCTTCTGTTGCTGGTCTGCAAAGCTTCCATCTCATGTTTCTCCTCCTTGGCCTTATGTAGAATAAAAACGACGCTATCAGTCAAATTTGGAACTACAATGGATACATTAATAAACTAAGAATAATGAGTGGTTACCTGAATTTGCCATAAGAAATCTAACCGGCTTGTCCACTCGACTTGACGTCCGTGTATCAAAACTGCCAGCAGATGATGGACGATGACTACGAGGGCCACAATATGCAAAGGGATATACCTCCTTTTGCAAGGAAAAAAATATTGTTTAATTTCGATTTCGATATTTTGGACAACAAGATAATTAAACGAATAACACGTTTCGTGAGCTATGCAAATAGATTACTCACCCGACACTCTTGTCGTAATTGTTGAAAAGCTGCAAGTGTGAAATCTCGATGACTAGCGCGTAGACTGATGCCATGGCGACAATTAGGATGGCTTTGATGAGTACTGGAAGTCGAAGGAAGATGGTCACGACCAGAAAGCTCAGAATGCAACTGAGGAAGATGTAGTGAGGAAGAGGGCACATCCAGTGATTAAGCGGATCGGCTTCGACGAACACCATGGCCGATTCGTTCGCAGAATTGGTCTCATACGTACAATCTGTGCGACAAGTGAACTGCCAACCAAAATCATATAATAAATTTATAAGTAGGTACGGTAGGGGTATTTTGTGGCCCTTGATGCGTAAGGCTTACAGACTACAGTATATAGGCCTACTCTATATTAGACTATAGACCAAAATATTTCGAAATTAAACAAAACAGTGATTGACTTTGATGAAAGATTTATGTTACAACGGAGATATAGGCCTACTGACCACATTCACTTGGGCGATCGTGTAGATAAGGATTATGGTGAAAATGGTCATGGAGAGGCGCATTAAAAATGATTGGCTCACATCCCAACCGATAACCTGAAACGAATAATAGAAAATACGTATTACATATTCATGTATTACTGCATGCTTGTTTACATACCACTAAGCGTGGTACATACCTTTATGCGTACGGCTAAGACCATAATTAAGAGGACTGAAGTCCAAACAAATGCAGTCACAAATAGAACGATGAGTATTACGGTTCTGTTAAAAGTAACGAGATTGAGAATGAGCTAAAATATTTAGTTAACATACAACAACTTTACTAGTTAAAATAGCAGATCTTTTTAGATCTGGTTTTACAGTGAATTTTTGAACTCGCAATGTGCCATTTGCGATGCGACCTGATGTAACCTTTTGCTTGACACAACTGGTCAAACCAGTTAACGCAAAAGGTTGCGTCAGGTGACATGGTTCTGATCACATATCATATTGAAGGGAATTGTGACTAAACTCAAAACGGGAACACAATTTGAGATTATAATTTCTTGTAACTATTATGCTACTGCTCTTTAAGATGCAATCGAATTGAATATGGAGCATAAAACTGTAAACTTGCCTAGGCAAAACTGTCATTTGTACGGCTCCAAGAAATAGCAGCAAAGCCAGAGCACAGGCTACTCCATTGCCAAATCCATGATCGATTTCATTGTGGTACTTCAAATTGAATAAAATGTTTATTAGGAACTCACGGTTTTTTTCCACGCATGTTTCATATGCCTTCAAATTAGAAAATAAGTTGAAAAGCGTGGCACAACGACCCTTACTTGTCTTTCCGTTTCAATGTTTTTGAAGCACAGAGTGATAACGTTCACGTGATTGGACTTCTCGTAGTCGACACTACGAGCCTCTATCGCCTGAGCCAAGTACTTGTTCACTCGATTCGTAGGCTGATGATAGACACGGGACAATCTAGATGCATAGAAAATGTACAATTATAAATACCAGTCTTAAGTGACATCCCGTTATTAGAAGAAAAAAAGTTTAGCT
>JAQIYI010001464.1:0-11875 GCA_034700265.1 Polyzonium germanicum
CATCAAGTCTTATGGTGAGTTTATGTAACTCCGTTGCATGCGTTACAACCATGCGTCTAGCCAATTAGGGGAGGCCATGGCTAGACGCATGGTTGTAACGCATGCAACGGAGTTACATAAACTCACCATTAGGCTGGAATCATTAATGCCTATTAGAGCTGTCTCGACTTGAAACACGCTGTGATGACGCCTGCATTTCTCCAATCTCTCTGAATGCAATAATAATGTATTCTCAGCCTGTCTAGACATTTTTTTCAAGTCGAGACACCTCTAAAAGTCATTAGTGATTCCAGCCTTAATGTAAACCGGAAATGAGCGTCGTCTGCTCTCCGCCATTAAAATGAAACTTTGCACGAAAGGTAAACACCGGGCCGCGATTTAACATTGAGCGCCGCCGCTCCAAGCGGCCAAAATGCGAAGCCTAAAAATATTGCATGGTGCCTTCTGCGTGTTATCGATGCATATCGATAATGGTATGACCGTGTTGCCAGCTCCCCATTCATAGTCTTCGAGTCGGCCATCTTTTATTTGACCTCGTGATTCTGAAAGCCGTTTAATCTTTGCCATAGTGGTTGTAATGATGGGGATATTGGGGCAGGCTGGGGTGAAGTGGGTCAGGGGTCGAGGCTTTGATATCTAACGAGATTGCGCCGATTGATCTCAAAAGAGGGCAAATTCGATTAATGATCATGCTGCGATTGTTTGTTTGTTTCCACTTAGTTGTTGCTTCTAAAATAGGCCTTTCTTCTTCGTCTTCTTTTTACCACCTTAAGGCCTATTTCTGCAGACGGCATGCGGACCTGCTCACATACATACATCGTGTAGCAATTTTCTAAACAACGCATCAATGTCAGTTAGATAAACAGCCATTGTTATGGACATGCGTTGCTGCTGTTGTTTTATTCGACGTTTTCTATCTCACTCAGGCCTATGCTGCCTAGCTATGTATTTCGTTCGCATTTGTTTGTGTTGTGGCGGGAAATATTGGTGTTCATGGCGCGCAATCGTGAAATGTGTCTGAAAAGCACTCTTGGTTTTCAATATTTATGCTTATATTTCGCTTGAGCAGCCACAAACGTAATCAGAATCTTAAGATTGTGTTCAGGAAGAAGAAAATGGGGGGAAAAATAGAAAAAAATCCTCTAGAACAAAGAACGTCGTCAATCTAGTCGGATGTAACTTAGGCCTAGTGCATTGGTGATGGTGGTGGACTAGACCAGTGTGCAACAATATACCTTATTATATGTATGTGGACGCCATGAAATGCACTTCCATAGACGTTTGTAACTAAGAATTTCTTCTTTTTTCTCTTGTCTCGAAATAAAAAAGATGGATGCCTTATTTTCCCCTCTCTCGCTCGCTCTTTCAAGCCAATGTCTTCGCTATCGATTCCGGTTTTTTCCTTTGTAGTATTTTTGCATTTATTTTTTCTGTGTCCGCCATTTTCCCATCCTGCTTCCCTGTCCTTTCGATTGGATTGATGAACAGTCTTCTGTTACAACAGTGACAAATGAAAAATGGCTGCAGTAAGAGAGAGTGAAAGAGAGTCAGTCGTTACGTCACATCCGTCCGTACGATCAGATGTTTATTTTAATGCGGGGACGTACGTAAAGGAGAGGTGCACTTTTCTCTCGATGATAATTCGCGAGGGTGATCAAGTTTCCATCCGCTTTCAAAAGTTTTGATGACATTTTAGATTTTGGCAGGATTGGTTTATAGGTTTATAGTGAAATAGTTTGTTTTTTATTTGTATTTTAGGTTTGTTTTACAGATTTTTATTTTACAATTTTTCTTTTTTTTATTTTTATTTTATAGTTATTGTTTTTTGATTTTTTACAGATTTTATTTTTATTTTACACTTTGTTTTTTTATTTTTATTTTACAAAGTTGAATATTTCATTTAATTTCTTCTCAACTTGATTACCAGGTTTGATTCATTACAATTATTTTTATACTAATATTTTTACTTTTTTAAATACGTCGAGTAATTAATCCAAATTATTATTTTGCCAAAATATGCTTTTCATAAATAATATAATTATAGGAAGCAGTTCCTAGAGAGGAAGGCGACGTTGCATTTTTCTTCTGGTTTCATACGTTTTTCGTCAAAAATCACAAGTTCGTCGACGTATTCATGATTGGTTATTTATATCTTATCGATATCAAGCGATTGTGACATTATTTAATTTATTATTAATTTAATTGCAGGTTGGTTCTCAGGCGGGACGAACTTGACTACGCTCATAAGGCGAAAACGTGGAGCACTTTTAAGGAATACTTTGCAGTGGAATTGTACTTCGATTCAGACGGTCAATATCGTTGAGTATAAACGTCTTATAGTTCATTTCAAATCAATTAAACCTTTTAAATTAAACAAAAGAGATTTTTTAAGTCATAAATATTTGCAACCATGCAAGATCATATGCAGCTAGATCGATCATTTTTTATAAGCTTGGTGCTCAAATTATTTCTTGACAATTTTAAATGTAAATAAACACGAATTTATTTGAAGAGTCAATTAAATTTAAAGTTTTTTTAGATAATACCTAGAATAGATTTTAATCGAATAATAATTAACTAAACTAAATGAATTTTATAATCGAGTTATTTGGTCAAGATGCGCAAAACCACGTGGGTGACGTCAGATTGGGAGACGCACGTGACTTACAATATGACGTCACTATACATCGTAATTAATTATGAAACAAGATGGCGTCTTCAACCGCAGTGGATGTAGACGTTCTCTACCAACAACAAGTAGGTGTAATTTTTCATTTCAAATTCGTTTAAAACTCATATTCAATTTGAGAGTGATTCACTGAATAATGGCGCGACAAAGGTTACTTATAACGCGTCAACATGCCTTTACGGACGTGCGTTTGATGTTTCCTGCGGCGTTAGGCCTAAAATGGATCTAGGCCTATGCACATCCGGTTGTCACTAACTAGACCGTCAATTATCGGGTTTAGTGATCCGCAAAATTATTACGAGATTGTTATTTTTAAAGCCTGGTGATGTCATTTCGACGTGTTCCTTACATGCCACTACAAAACGAACGCCAAATATCGAGCACACGTAGCAGGCGACCGTAGGCTACTGCATATTGTAATAGGCCTACATGTACCGTAGGGTTCGTAGTCCTAGGTCGAGGCTCCCTTGGAAATTTAAGGGAGCGCGGAACACGTACCCCAAGCTTAAAGGTGCGCGCAGGGTACAACAAACCTTTGTGATATTTCACTAGGACGGTGGGCATAACTTGCAACCGCTCACACCGCCGCCGTCATATGGCGATGTTCCTGGAGTCGTCCCGTTCGCCAAAGGCGGCGTCCCTGGTCCGCCACCAACCTACGACGAAGCCAACAACCCGAACGGTGAGTTTGATTAATGTAACAAGTCAAATAAGAATCCACTAAATGCCTCGACACGAACTGAGCTAATTCCAACTTATTTGATGATTTTACAGCGCCCCCGCCGACCTACGAGTCTCTTTTCGGACGCGTCAGAGAAGTCCGCAAGAATTCCAGCGGATTCCTGGACTTTCTCAAGAAACTCGTGATACTCATTCTCGGAACAAGTACGTTCGGCCGCGTGCATTCAGTTTACGCATAATTAAGACAATGCCTCGAGCGTTGCAATGTGTTTCGTGTTTTAATTCGAAGAAATGTTTCAGTCGGCTGCACAATAATGATTGGCATCACAGTGAGTCGCATTGTTTTCCTACTTAATTTATAGGCCCACTTTCCATTTTTATGCTCTGAAAAATGTATTAATTTTTGTTTTGTATATCGTTTTTGGCTCAATATAGGTCGTCATTCCGATCACCATGATTATAATCGGTAGGCTCTAACGCGCGATCGCTTTTACGGTTTTAGTTTTAATTTTACATTCTACGCCTATTTTTAGTTTTAACGATTTTTAACGTTCATCTCTCTTCATTGTTAGGATCGTCATATTTGAAGCAGTGCACAGTCGAGCCGTATATTCCCATTTATCTGGTCGTTGGCGGCGTCTTCGGTGTCATCAAGAATTTGTCCAACTTCTGGACTAGGTGCCGAAGGCGAAACGACGAGAGTGAAGAGACGCTCAGGCAGAATCCTGTCGACACCGTTATCAGCTGCTTCTTGTTCGCCTGGTTCATCTCTGGTGAGTTTTTGTTTTCGGTGTATTTTTCTATTTCATAAAATTCTGGCGTCTTGTTTATTTTCTATTAGATTAAATTATATTCTGGGCATTAATTTGTCCTTTAAGGTTCTAAACGTTTAGATCCGTTTCACAAGCCACAGACTCGATCTTATCTTATTCAAGTCAGCCTTTTTGTACGTGACAATTTCTCATTTAATTCCATTATCAATGGCACGAGTATTCTCGACATCGCAATTTCAAAGGCTAGAATGCATGTGCGATCGATGATACAATTCAATTGAATTCTCACGTGTAAACACTTGACTTGAATAAGAGGAGCTCGACTCTGGGCTAGTGATTCCAGACTACCAATTTAAAAATAAAGATATCTTATTCCAATATGGCGCCCATTAACAATGTCCAAAGGTTGCGTGTGGGTGTACCGAGTGTACGAGCCGAATTTCGACGACCCTCTGTCGCCAGCCTATTGCCATCGAACCGTCTATCTGTTCGCCTTCTGGCTCATCACGTCCGTGTTCATTCTGCTCGGACTTCTATCCATGTGCCTCTGCTGTCTGGGTGTCGTATCTCTGACCGTCCAGCCCGACTAAAACTGATTTGTCAGACTTCGATCGAACCATCACTGGTCAGTGGTCATTTGTGGTTCGGTCTGCACTGTGTGTCGTATTTAGGGCCCCAAAAGAGTTCACTCGACCCTTTATATTCAAAAAATACCTTTCACAAACAATACTCTCCACGCAATGTAACCGACCAGCGTTTAACTGTGGCGACCATTTTTGGAGAGACGCTAAAGCTGCTTTCGCATGTTTGACCAAATTTGCCACGAATTTCCTTATGATTCGCACGCGAACTCATCATGTACCTACTTTTGTCACACGTATAGTGGCCAAAAGTGGTTCCGCGATCGGTTAGCATGCGTCCATGTAAAACTACGAAGCTTAAATCGCTATAATTTGCTTAATTTGCACAAATCGCATTCAATCTTAACTCGAAATCTACATTAAATCCTTGGGTGACTGTGATCTTAGCTATTTTTGCTTTTTTTTTTTAAACAAAAGCAAGCTTGCAATAAGCTTACCAGTTTGAAATCTTTAATCAGCCTAACTGCCTGGTTTGCAAATGAAACCATTTTACTTTATTATCGATTTGAATTGTTTTTTCTCTCTTCTTTTACTTACATTATTTATTCAATACAATAATTCTATTGTTGCTTATTTGAATTCTTTTGTTTTGTTTTCTTTTATTTTAAAGTACCCGGTACATATAATTATTGTTGCATTTATTTGTGAGCACCTAAGCATTGACCTCTTCTTCAAAAGAGTAAATCTTGTTAATTTTCATTCTTCAGTTGCTTGACTCCTTGAACACAGCACGGCGCAGCGACCCAGGAGGATAATTGAAAAAGAATTGAGAGATATTTTTTGTAAGCTTGAAAAATATTTTCTGCCAAGATATCTTGTCGGAAAATATTTTATTTAAACATTATTCTGCTGGGCCATCGATCATGCTGTAGTTAAGTAACTAGAATGAAGATTTAGCGCTAAAAAATAGACCATACTGTTGATTGAAATTAATTGACTTAATCAACTGAAACGAAATCCCTCAATGGACGCTTTATTTTTCTAAATTTATCAGATTAATTATCCCTTTGCGGTAAAATAACAATATTTGAATGTAAATGTTGTATCACATGCTCCAAGCCCCCCACCCTCCTCAATCCTCATACATATATTTTTTTGATTCCGCGACCCCATAAAGTGACAAGCTAAAACTGAAGCTGGACATGAACATCAGCTTTAGCTTAATCGTTGATCAATGTTGATCACTTCGATTTTTATGCGCGTTGGTTGTGTGGGTTCGCGAGTTTAAAATTATATTTACATTAAATCGTAAAAATCGTAATATGATCCATGTATTTACAGTAACCTTTAATAAGCCATAAATAAACTTAAGAAAAAAAAGAATTTAAGATTTTTAAGACCTTATAAATATTTCAACATTTCAGAGGCTATGAAATGCATCCATTTTGCTATGAAGGCCTACAATGTTTGTGCTTTAGATGACATGTCCGTGACCCTCTTGATAAGATGTTGGTTTTTGAATAAGGCGCGAGCGTTGATTGGCGTTTGACTAATAAATGTGGTTTTCATTACTCTTTCTGAGCAACCATTTCACTTTCGACTCAACTTTCTACTTAACTAATGGGCCAAGTAATAGCCACTAATTACTAACTACAAATAGCCATTATAGATCAATTACTGGCAATGTTTATTCAAATACATGTACTTGTATTCATGACAGGTTCAGTTTCGGTGTTCTAGACCGGAAGTGTCAAGTGAGTTAATTTACTTAATTAGTAAACCAATTGAGATGGTCTAGTAACTCTGGTAATAATAGGACAGGGCGTAAAAATCAACGCAACGCTAAACAATTAGGTCATTGCCGTCAGTAGCAAATTCTTCTGGCTAGACGCTAAGCAGGGATATTCTACAAACGAGTTGAAATGACGTCATCATTTAGCGTTCCGTTGATTTTTACGCGTAGCTTATCCTGTCTTAATAGCTGCATGGTTCAAACTCAACGTACATGTACGTAAAACGTCACGTAATGCGGTCGTTTTTTCGGGCATGACGCATTTTAAACTCTGTTACAAATTGTTTTGTACAATTTATATGGTGGCACAGAATGGGTAAGTGTAATTTTTACAAATTCAAATAATTAATTAATGTAATTAGGCGATTTATGCCTGCAGATGTATGGACACTTCATGTGAAAACAAGTTTTGACATAAACATGTTTGTTGTTAGTGTCAAACGCACGTTGCGTCAGAACATGTTCAACGTCACATGCACTGGCGATCAAATTATACACCCGTGGGCCTAGGCGTATATGCAAAATTACTAAAAGCAATTTGAAGGAGTGTCCATGGCCATTTGATCTTGAGTTTGTAGATGCCCTCTAGTGAAAAAAAGTACCAACCACGCCTTCACGCATTCTACACGACGTGCGTCATGTAATGATTACCGTACACGTATATGACGTCATGTAAATGCTTTCAGGTGATATTTATGTACTTGGAAAATTTCCATCATCAGGCCTAACCTCTATTATTCCACCTCAGGCTCGACCCAATGTCCAAAGGCTTATTTAAAACAATGCTCGCTTTATCGGTTAACATTATCACATGTTTGATATATTAAGGCTGAATTAGCGGAGCTCGCGTTTATCGTTTCCGACGCTGCGCCAATACTGCGTGATAAGCTTTGTATAAAGAAATAAAATCGTGCGTAACCATGGACACGTCACAAGTAAATTTATACAATTTAGGCAAGTGGAAAATTTTTATTAAATTCCTGACACGCACATCCTTTCGATGAGACACAGACGTGCCAGCCGGCCGGCTCTCGCGCCATATTTGTTCATAATGTGTGAATCATAATTGGCGCAGGCTGACACGCCTGCGATTCTGCTAGTACGCGGACTGACACATTCGTGCATGTGTATACATTGTACTGAGTGGAAGTTTCCATGAACTTTTGACAAACTCAAGTGGCTCTCAATCGCATTCAGAATTCAGATGTCGTGGGCCCAATAAAACGGAGAACAATTTAATTGGGCGAGGGAGGAAGCGGAAGAGGAAGATGTTTTGCCTCGTAGACTCGAGCTGCTTGCTAAATGAAATTAAAAGGTCAAGCCAAAAGCTGAGCCATTTATTTAGTTCTGCTTAATCAATTATGCAGAATTAAATATAAACTAGCCTAAACTAAAATTACATCCAACAAATGACACAAAAAATATCTCAGAAATACCAAACAAAAATGCCAAAGAAAAGGGGGATTCAGTAAGACAAGAATCGTGCCAGAATTACGCTTAAAAAAGATGAAGCTTTAGATAAAAAGCTAAAGCTAGATCCATCACGATACGTTCAAGTCTCAGTTTGAGCTTATTATAGTTATCAATATTATCATCTTTATCTTTACTGCGCGTCAATTGATGAAACAAACATTTTGAGAAACGGTTTAATCGCTATAATGGCGCGCCACAGTTTGCCTATTGCGATTAAACCGAGTTTATCTTAGCATTCAGTCAAATATGATAATTATGCTTAATTAAGTTGATGGACGACCATAAATTAGTCGATAATTACCAACTGTTTGTATTTTCATCATTTCATCACAGTGTGAACCCAATGTAGGGAATGACAGAAAGTAGTGGTTAGGGTTTGTTTGTTTCTTATGATATGGTGTAAGAATATTTGAAAGAAATATATTTCAAATAAAAAAAGGCTTTCTTTTTCAATTTATTCAATCCAAAAATTACTCGTTCGTACATGTGCCGAAGTCATTAAGGCCTCTCATTGCTTCTATTGATTTTTTGTTGTCTACGTGACAGTACCATGGTGACTCAGGAGAATAATATTGAGAACTCTGTACGTAGTTGAGAAAAAATAATTCCAGCCAATTTGATTTACAAAATATTTTTTGCCAATTTATAAACATGTAAATGCATTCTTCTTTGAAGCACCATACAATTGTTTTTCTTTTAAATACATTTCTTGTCTGCAAAAACACAATTCAAACCATTTTGAGTCATTTTAAAACATTCTTAAGGGTGTATTTATTTATTTAAAAATTGACGATGAATGTCAAATTAAAGATTTGTTCTAAAACATATTTTTCTCAAATTATCGAATGTTGAAATTTTAACACCTTTTTCATTTTTTAAACCCATGTTGGGCCTAAAACCATATATAAAAATATACATGTATATTTTTACTCAGTATGTGCAATGAGTATTTTATAACCATGTATATTATACATGGCTGTAAAAAATAAAATTGTAGGCCTATATAAAAATATACAAAAGCATTAAATTAAAATTTAAAAGCATATTTTAAATTAAAAATGAACATGGCAATTTGGAACCACAATGCAGGCTACTACCATATCCTTATACTGTGGTACTATACTAGTTAGCATCGCGTGTGGCTGGGAAGGCCTAATTACGCGGAATATTGAATGGAAAAGGCCAAATACTCAATCACCTGTTTTCAATCCATTTGAAAAACCTTTCCGCCTTTATTATCTAATTCCAATAAATCGCACGAGTTGAATTGAAAAATTTCCATCTTTCTTATTAGGCCTGCTGCGTATTTTATAATGACGTAATTATTATTTAATAGGGGGGCAACACAGTGGGCATATTAAGGAAAGTGCATTAGGCCTATGGCTAGGTCTAGATCGAATAGTATTAGGCCTATTTGCTTTGAGACAATTTTTATTGGCATGTGGCCGGGCTCTTGTCACGTGATCAATCGTTGCTGCGCACTAGTTATGAATCATATTCGCAATCAGCTCATCATCGACGTCATCTTCTGCTCTCCTGCCGCGACGTGCGTTTTTGCGCGCAGGACGCTTTTATTTTGACAGTTATTATTTGTACACTGAACGAAGTGTGATTGGTGGGAGTGGACGTCACGTGTTTTCGCGTCGCCACCGCCATTGGTTGAGAGGCGAATTTTTGTTCGCCATGTTTTGCACACGGCACTGAATTCAAACTATAAAACGGCACTGGCTTTCACGTAAAATTATTCTACCGGCATTTTCCATAAAAACGTGCTTGGCCGCCATCTTTTCTGCTTTACCAAACAACCTGTTGCTTTGAAACTTTTTCTTCTGTTTGTTTTTCTGAGAAGACTTTGAAGAATATTTTTCTGAAGATGCCGTGCTCATGTGGTAAGTTAACATTACCCGTACCTTAATACACTCCAATTAGTTTATTATACTCCATTGATTTTGATGATTTCTTATATTTTAAACTTTATATTAATTTTTTTGTCATTGAATATTTCTCCAGGACCAAACTGTGACTGCAAGGGAGGCAAATGCCCCGCTGGATGTCAGTGCGATTGCTGCAAGAAGACCGGCACCAAATGCAAATGCATTGGTAAGTTCATTAATTTGTAGAAATAAAAACATCTGAGTTTCGACATCATCAATAATTAAGCTTCAAATCATTATAGCTGTTCGACAAACATTGAAAGTAACGTATGTTTCATGTTTTTCTGGATACAAATCCATGGCCATTCATTTTTGTTATTTATTTGCATCGCGCAGATGGCGACTTCGCTGACGAACAAAGAAAAATCATTGTTTCATTGTTTGTCTTTAGTCTCACTAATGGCATATGATTCATTTTCACTCATATTCCAAAAGTTCCACTTAAATGAGTGCTAGGCTAGGAGATAAGTAAACACGCTCACACAAGTGTGAAGTGATTGCACAAAGCATGGTTATAACAAAAATGTTGAAAGTTTTTTTTGATATGAATTATTGGCCTAATTATGTTTTACATTTTCTGTTTTTTTTTTCAGAGGCTAAAACCTGTTCTTGCGGAGCAAATTGCGATACGTCGTGCAACTGCAAGGAGGACTGCTCTTGCCTTCATAGCTGCGACTCGGCTCACACCCACTCGGTCCACACCCACAGTCATTAAGAAGTCATTTGTGGAGGACTTGACTGCAAGTGGAGAAGGACGTCTGTCAGCCAAGAAGAATTATTTTCCCATTTATTTAAACGTTTGCATGAGAAACATGTAAAAGAAAAAGTCAAAACCAAAAAAAACACTTTGTACCGCAACACTTGTTTATTATTATTACAATTGAAAAATTCATAATGCATTAAAGTCAAATAATTGAATTTGATTCTATCGAGTCGTTTGATATATTTCACGATGGCTTATTTGCCTGCTTAATTGCATGTTAATTGGCTTCGATCGATCTAGTTCGGTTTTCACAACGCTAGGCAACTAATCGCTTGCAACTTGTTGAATTCAATCGTTGTTTCAACTTAGGCAGGAATCACTAATGACCAGTGGTGTAGTGGTAAAAAAAGAGAGGTGGAGTGTAATATTTAACATTTATATTAATATCGATGTAGTGAATCAATATGTTTCGATTTCTTTTTAAAAACCCAGGTGGGTTGGGGGTTTTTTTTAAAAAACCCAGTGTTTTGGCCAACCCTGCATTTATGAGGGTAGGTGGCGCGTTTATAGCTTAATTTTTTACATTAAGAGAACCTGCAGTATATCTTTGCAACTAGTTATTGACACAGACTTGTAATAGAGGATCTTTAAAACATTAGTTTTACATAAAAAAACTACTGTATGCACATAAATCCGCTAGAAAAATCCAGTTTTTTCAGGCTCAATGAACCCAGGGGCGAGTTCTCAGGTTAAAACGTGTTTTTATGATTAAAAGAATTTCTCCGTAGAACATCTATTCAGTATATATATATCCAGTATACTTGTATGAATAACATGATTGGTACATCCCCCATAAATGAAAAAATACAAAAACAAAAAATTGCTTCTGTATGGTGGAAAATTAAGGAATCGTTACTTCCGGTAGCGCTTTGTTCCCGCTTCAAATTTATCAATTGCAGGCAGCGTCTACAAGAAATATACCCTTGTACATCAAGAATATAAGTCTAGACAGATTATAATTTGCTTAGTTTATAGTTTCATCTGCACGTCATCAGATAAGGCTCGATAAAAAAAATCCAAAATGGCCGCCATTTAAAATTTTTAAATTATCTAACTACTACTTCCGGATGCCCAGACAGTGTTGCCAGATAAACAATTTGTGCATGATCACATTTACCCTGGTTTCACACTAACGACAATTTGCCACGACGGACGACGGACGACAGGACGACGGAAGTTGAGGATGACA
>JAQIYI010001465.1:0-11865 GCA_034700265.1 Polyzonium germanicum
GTACTGTAAAATTCCGCGGACTGTCGGAATAAATTCGTTTTGGCTTCACATCCAGTGTGTACTGCGTATTTCATCAGATTCGTTAGAGCCTTTAACGACCCAAATCTTTTGGTCTCCTTCTTGCCCTTTGGTCCGTATCGGGCCATGATAATAGCTAACAGTGACAATTGCAGTGCCACCTGTGGCCGTAAAATCAGGCTGTGTCTCTGCCTCTGTCAGAGGCGTCACTGGTATCTTCAGATGTCTAGCGACTTCTGTTGAGATCAGTGTGACTGCCGATCCCGTGTCACCTAACATCGGGATACGTTGGCCAGAAGGGAATTGCACTTCCACTAGTGGAAGGTCCTTAGATTCCCGAATGGCGGCAACCCATTGCCGCCATTTGGCCGTTTGTAGGTCAAGAGCTGCAGGTAAGTTAGCCTTATACCATGCCCTGTCTAAGAGCTGAGGGTCAAGTTCAGGCCCTCTGCCTTTGACCATGGCGAGTTTGTTCTTGCGGTTTTCTGTGGTTTTAACCACAACTTCCGGGGGAACGAGATCCGCTGTCTCGTCCACCTCGTCTTGTTTAACTGGACGAGATCTGCATCTTGCGTTTTGGTGCGCCTATAGACCACTTTAGCCGCGCCATCTTTGCCGGTTTTCGGGACGGCAGGCTTACCTCCGTCCGTAATCAGCGGACACTGCATAGACTTATGCTTCATTACAGCGCCAGCAGATCAGTGGTCCTTTGGCCGCACCGCCATGGCAGCCAAAGCTTTGCGACCGGCCATGGGCTTTCTTGGGTTGCCCTTAGGGGGATTCTCCGTGGGGGAGCCGGATCTTGAGATTTTGGCTTCCCCTGGAATCCTCCACGTCGCTTAGGGATAGCGCCATGCTTACTAGAGCAAGATTGGCTCGGTGTGTTTGACGCTGTCGCGGCCTTCTGGCTACCGTCAGTTGTAGCCTGCGCCTTTGCCGCGTTTTTCTCCTGTTTTATGATTTCGTCCTCCACGCCAAAGCGTTGGAGGCACTCTCGATACTTGGCCCAGTTTTCGAACGTACTACCGCCCATTCGGCGTTTGTACGAGTCCAACAGCCCTTTCCGTACATGGTAAATGAAGTTTTTTTCTTCACCCACAGGGTGCAGCTGTCGAAACAGTTGTTCGACTTGTACCATATAGTCGGTGACTGATTGGCCTGGGACCTTTCTTTTGCTGTCCAACGCCGCTTGGTCCCGAGCTTCCTTGCAGAGACACCGAACTGCTTAATAAGTTCTCGTGAGATAACCGAGTAATGTTGATAGCCCGGAAAAGCGTTGTGAAAAATGGTTGTCTGCCATAGCTCGGCAGTACCAGTCAACGAGTCGAACAAAGCTTGCTGAACACGTTCGTTTGTCCAATTTGTCGGAATTTTGCCCCCCGAAACAGCCTTAAAAACTGTTCCACGTCACCAGTGCCATCAAATTTCGGAAATTTTGGATTTGGCCGCTGCGTGACTTCTTGGAACACTTGATAGGCACCAACGGGACGCGGGGCCGTCCGAGTGTAAATCGGGGGATCCGCGCCCGAGGGTGTAGTCGGCTCTATCCACTGGTCCCATGGTAATGGAGTATCCGGTGGATACCCGCCAGCATGGCGAAGACTAGCTGGAGTCCTCTGAGGCCGTTGGCCTTGGCCTTTGGCTGACGCTGATGGTTCGCCTTCTTGGGATATGTGTGGGTGGATTTCGGGCTGCCCAGGGCTGCCTACCACCACAGACAAATCGCCAACAAACTCAGGGACAGGCGGACGACCGGTCGACCTTTGTGGGCCGGCTTGGCCATGCACGCTACTCTCCCGTTGGTGTGCGTCAGCTGCGGATCTCGCAGCATGAATATCTGCCAAGGTTACGGGATCTTCCGGCTCAGGAATGTCGCCATCAAACAGATCCCTTTCCAGTCGAGATCGCTTGCGATTAGGCCGCACGGCCTGAGCCAGGTGCTGGGGCAGTCGGTTTAGCTGCCCAACAATCTGCTGTAGCAGCTCCACCGTATATGCTCCTCTCTTGCTCGCGCAGATTGAGAGGAATCCTCCCAGTCAGCTTCCAGATTGTACCGCTGACGGGTTCTACGAGTGGCAGTGGCCTCCGGTGGCACCGAGGGCCGCGGGTTTGGCTCGTAGCCCGACGGACCAGGCATCTGCCAGAATAACGGCCGGTCATCCCATGCCTGCGGGATTTTCCTAACCCCCTCGGTCATGGGCTGTCTTTCTTTTGTGGGCGTTTGCGCCATCTCACCTGAAGGCCGATTTCCGGTCTGCTGCCCTGGAGAACCTCTCGGCGGTTCAGCAGTAAGCTGCTGTTGAATGTGCGCCGTTTGATCGGCCAGTCGGTCATCGGCCACTTGGGCCGATGGCCTAATGACCGTCCCGGCGGATGCTCCACCCTCAGATTCTGAGGGTTGGTCGGCCTGACGGCCAGCCATAGTTGTGGCTTGAGTAAGTGGCGAACTAAGTCCCGCCACCAACTTAGCTCGCAAGGCCTCGGTAACTTCCGCTGCCTTTCGGGCTTGCTCAAGCTTTTTCACACGTTGTGCTCGTGCATCCTTAGCCTCCTCATAGGCTTGATCAGGGCCAGTGCTAGGCATCTTTCAGCTGAGTATTGATCACCTTGGTGTATCAATTCAATTGAAGAATGAGGACGCACGATGAAGACAAGATGGCCGCCCAAAATGGACGCCCTTGTCGTTTGGTCCTTTGTTCTAGGGTCGGCCTTGCGGCCGACTAACCAGTTCAATAGGCCTCGCGAGCGGCCTATTCAATCCTCTCACAATGGCGCCTATCCCCAAGGGATGGCGTCCAAAAGCGATTGATCGAGTGTGTGGGATAACCGACTTGCTTTTCAGTGGCCAGTTACCATTACCTTAGTTGCATAGGAAATCCTCCGTAGAATGCCCCGCGCCTCCACCAGATGTGGTGAACTGGGGTTAGGCTTCAACGTAAGCCTGAAAGCTGATGATGGTAGAGCGATGGTAGCGATAAGAAGTCCTATATGGAGCGAATAACTTAGGCAAACTCAAGGTATATTTAGGTAAAAAGAACAAAAGGACGTTTATTCAGAGAATAAACCATGGGTGACTTTACTAGGCGAAAGCAAAAGTAGAAGTGATTAAACACAGTATTTGGGTCAATCAGGAAGGTTCGGGTTAGAGGTCACAAGCAAGGTTAAGGTTGTTGTGGCTAGGGGGCGCCTAGTCACCACACTTCCCTCAACTGAGGAAAATCCCGTTCCACTCGGGATGTTTAAGTACAACGATAATTAAGGTTCAAATTACTCGATGTTAAACGCGCGAAAAGTAAACAACAGTTCGCGCCTGTCCAATGATGAATAAAAATTAGCATACTTGTATATTGCTTAATTTCAAATTCACAAAAAAAAAAAAATCGTGAGGAGGAAAAAGAGAAAAAAAAAATGTCACCCATAGCTCTACTGCGCGGCGCGACGGAGTTCAGAGTGGACTTGGCCAAGTGACGTAAGTCCATAGAGGACCATCAGGTTCAGCTCCTTGGCCTCGTAGTCCCTCTGCGCCTTGCAGTTCGCTGTCCTCTCCGTCGCGTCGATCAGGCGAAGCTGTTCTTCACGATGCTCCGCTTGACGACGGCGAATCCTCCTCTGATGTGCCTTGAAGTCCTGGATGCGTCGCAGTCGCTGCTCGGAGTCGATGCGCAACCAGTCGGCCCCCTGTGTCAAATGGGTGTCAGCCAGCTTCTCCAAGCGTTTCTCCTGCTTGCGGGGGAATTCGACGTCTTCTCTTTCTACTTCCATTCGCTGTTTGGCCGCTAATTCTGCGGCCTCGGTTATGGCGACGATTTTCGACGCTTCTGCGGCTTCTCTGGACATTTTAGCGCCTTTCGACGACAATTCCCACGCGATCTCCATTCTCCGGAGCAGGCCACTCTCGTTGTTATCTGATCCATCCACCTCCATCGGCCGTTCACGGGCCGATGGCGGTGGCTCTTTTGGTGGCGGCGGCGTCGTAGGTCGCGGATGATCCGGCAATGGCGGTTGCGGATCTTCGCTGCCTGTGGACGTTGACGATGGCGGCGGAGGTGGCGGTGATGGTGGTGGCGCACTTGCCACCTGTGGCTCGCTGCTTGCGGTTGCCGGATGACTAGTGTAGGCTCTCTACGAGTGCCCAACGGCACGTAGTTAGAGCTGATGTAGTCAATGGTCGCAGACATGTCGCCTCGTGCTGATCGCGACGAGACCAACACGTAGTCATTTCGTTCACGGTCCCACTGGTACGTGGACGACGGCACGGAGTCGCCTCTGTAGTCTCCGCCGGCTGGCCTACAGCTTGACTCCCACTGGCGACGATAGCGGTCACCAGTGTAATAACGGCACTCTCCACTCTTGTCCGTGTAGTAGCGGTCGTTCTTCCTCTTTGAAGGGCCCAGTCAGCCAAAAACCGACGTATCGCCGACCGCTCCGCTGCTCGGACCTTTGTAGATGCAGGTCGCCTTGTCGCGCCGTTCCTAAACTTCAGTGGATAATATTCCGGGAGAGGTTCTGCTGCGGCCTTCTGTGACTCGGCGATCTTGCCGATGGTACAGTCCAGTGACTTTTTAGGTTCTGCTGCTGGTGGTGTTGGCGCAACCATTCCGCCACAGGCAGCCAAAGGCACGCCGGTGGCAGGCGGCTCGCCATCTCGTTGACCTTGCCGATGTCGCGTCTCTCGACGTTTTTTCGACGCCAACTTTGGTACGTGAGGGATGGTTCCCTGTTCAATACCGGCCGCCTGGCCAGTTTCGACCTGGGATACCGCTGCCTGTGACGCCTCTTCGGCGTCCACCTGGTCGCTCCAGCTGATGGTTTTGGGTCAGGTAGTCAGATGTGGCTGTTGTTGACTGGTGCCGACTCCAGCGCCATACCGTCGCTTTCGTTGTCGATGATGAGGACGTCGGCGGATTCGTCGTCGTCCGACTCGTCGATCACGATCGGCGTCTGATGACGCTCGTTGTCCATCACTGGCCTAATACTTGGGCCAGCAACTTCGACGTCGTCAAGCGTTCCGCTGGGACGGCACGTATCGAGCGCTTCGTAGGCTGCTGCGGTGGCCAGCAATAGCTAACTTGGCGGCAGTCTGTGTAGCGCCTTGGCGAGCGGCCGTACCCAGGGCCAGCCTCTTAACGTCCGGTACAAGCTGGTAGGAGGGTCGGCGCGAGTCGGCTGGTTCTCCGACCAGTCCATTTCGCGGAATGTTCACTCCGCTTACCCATCCTTCCGGAAGTCCAGCGATCTGTAAGAGTAAACCGGAAGGGGTTAGTACTAGGCCGAAAATATTTAATATACGTGGTCCTAGTGCTGGCTCAATTTCGTCCTCAAGGACCCAGATTGTCGTCCATCAGTTGTAACTACCAATGACAAACGGACCATCGACGCACCCGTGCACAGGCCAAGTTCCGACTGGTGAAGCGAGAAACGCTTCCCAATCTAGGCCTCGCTGACGTGCGTCATTAATGACCAAACGATTGGCCTCGGCTAGATACCGGGACATGTACGCAATTTCGAGCGTGTGGTCCAACTTTATTTTAATTAAGTGGCCATTTGCTGTCAACACGGTTACATTGCTGTCGACGACTTTAATTTGGCAGATTTTATCTACTTCGCCAAGTAGAGTAGAGTCAGCCTCTGGGGCCGACTTAATACCTTGCAGAGTATCGACCGATAAGGCCGATACCTTCGCATTCACCTCGAGAGCAACGTCTCGGGAGACGCAAATCATTGAACAGCCCGTGCCAATCATTAGGCCGGTACCGTCCGCAGGTATTTGGTCTGCTAGAGGGATTGGCAATTCCTCTATCAGTATAATCGGAAGGTCAACTTGGGCCTCCGATACTGTCTTGGGATCGACTAAATTGTCCGATACCGTTGTGTGGGACAAGGCATCGTGCACGGGTGCATCGATGTCCGAAGTATCCCAGAAAGGGGAGAGAGGTGTGACGTCATCCCCTTTGTTTGCCGTATCTAGGTCATCGCTAGATGCCTGCAATACGGTCTTTTTGGCCGCCACTAACTCGTTAAAATGGCGGCCTGCCATTAGATTAATTACAGGGGCCACCGTTTTACGGGTGGCCAAGCCTGTTTCTACACAATACGCCTTGAAAAGCGTCATACACGGTTCAATTAAATCGTCGGCGCTTACTACCTTGATGGGATCTTTGTCTGCAGCTAGCGTCGCACAATGTTGTTGAGCTTCGGCCCGCGGAACGTCACAGCTGGCCTTTCGGCCAGCTGCGGCTCGCGGGACCCGAAATCGGCGCTTGAAGACGACGATACCGTGGAGGCGACGGCTTCCGGGGGCAGGTCAGGGTTACCCCCTTCCTGCCGCCGGCGCACGTCGTCCCACGCCGCGTCGAGATCAATGTTCTCTTGGCCACAGCGTTGGCGTTCGGCGGCCCAGGCCGCGATGTCCTCCTCGGAGTGCAGCAGTGGATCCATCGTTAATGGCCACTGCTCGCCGAAACGTCGATAGGCCTCGTTCCACGCGAAAAACTTTTCGTTGTTCGACGCCATCTTGCAGTAACTTTTCTTGCAGCTGGTGGGGTGGATGACCTTACACGCAGAAAGAAAGTTAGCGAGTGGAGAGGAGGAAACTTTTTTTGTGTTCCTCCGCACTACTCTCGCTCCCCACACAAACGCACCGCGCGGCGCGGTTGCACACGGCGCTCCACAGTGATCGTCTGCTGTGGCGGTATCTTTGAATTTTGAAAATTCTTTTTGACCTTTTCTGCAAAGGTCTGTTCAGGCGTCACTCCAGTATTACTCAACGTGACCAGTGGCGATTCTCCTTAGTTTCGTCCGCTGCCTTAGTTCGCAGCGTCGCTAAGGCGGCTCGGTACAATTCTAAGTGGGCATCGTTGGGCACGAAAAATACAATTTGTCGTACCGTAGTGGTGGTTCTATTTTTCTTCCACCACTTAGCAGTGGTTGCCACGGCAACGTTGGCGGCTCGTTCCCATGGGAACCCGAAAACTCCAGTCGCAATGCATGGAAATGCGATGGACTGTAAGTTGTTACGACTGGCCAGTGTCAATGATGACTCATAACATCTGGCCAATTTACGTGCATTTTTGTCTCGGGGACCCACGGTATGGATCACAAAGCCACAAGGTAAGTTGTAAGCCTTCGTGATTTTTGCATGTCCGGTTTTACAGCCTCCGAGCGTTCGACACTCTTGGAGAAGTCTCGGGCCGGCATCATGGTGGATCAGCCCATCGATTCCGCCGCCTCCAAGCAAACTGTCGTGGGCGGCGTTCACCATGGCGTCACCGTCAAATCGTAGTAAGTTTCCCTTGACAACACGCAGGTCACAGACTACTGAGCCTCCATTTAGGTGTTGCTCAATTACCGGCATAGGTTTCTCTGCCACCAGCGTGTCCAGCACCTCCGGTGGCGGATCAGCTTTTGGCAGCTCCTCTGCCACCGGCGTGCCTACAGCTGCCGGTGGCGGAGTTACGTCCGGTGTCTCGTCCGTCAAAAAGTCCTCGTCGGAGGAATTGTCTTCTTCCCCCAACTGAGACAAGACTTCGCCGAGGTTAATTAATGTTTCTTCACGGATATCGCACTTACGTTGGATAAATGGCTTAATATGCTAGATGTTCCAACTGCGAATATCCTTGCGTCCTTTACCGTCAGCGAATTTTAAATCGTATACTGACGGACTGTATTTTCTGACAATGTCAGCTGGGCCACGGTATTTCGGAATCAGTTTTTGACTTACTCCTGGTCGTGGTGTAAGGTTTTGCACCATGACTTGGTCACCTACCGAGAATTCACGATCGGTTGCTCGAGATCTGTCATACAGGATTTTTTGTTTGCCCTGCGCTTGGCGCAGGTTTTCTGCTACGTCTACCTGAGAGGCGTCGGCCGGTTCATCCAGGACGACGACCTCAGGTGGTTCGTTCAGCAGGTTCTCGATGACCAACCTCGGGGCAAATTAAACATTAACTCGGGCAGCGTATAACGTAACGACGCTTGCACCGAGGTGTTATGGGTGGTTACAGCTGCTGGCAGCATGGACGCCCATTTCGACACATCGTCAGACTCAATCAACGACTTAGCAATCGAACGAACAATCGTTTGATTAGTCCGTTCGGTAAGTCCGTTCGTTTGAGGATGATAGCCAGTAGAAAATAGGTGTTCTACTCCGAGTGGCTTCAGGTAATCCTTTAAGGCTTTGCTTATGAGCTGTGGGCCATTGTCGGATACAATGTATCTTGGCAATGTAAAAAAACGAAATGCAATTTCTTTTAGAAATTTAATCACGGCGGCTGCTGTAGCTTCTGCACATGCAGTTGCCACCGTGTATCTGGTGGCGTAGTCGACTGCCACCAGTACGTATTTCTTTTTACCTTGGGGAGGTGACATGGGGCCGACAAAGTCGATACCCCATCTCTCCCCAGGTCTCCCTACACTCATCGACTCCAGTCGTCCACTCGGTTTCCCTAAAGGAATTTTGGACTTCTGGCAATCGATGCATGAGGCAACGTAGTCGCCCACGTCGCGCTTCATGCGTGGCCAATAAACTCTTGTACGAAGACGTCTCCACGTCTTCGTGACACCAAAGTGCCCGGACTCTGGCTCGTCGTGTAATTCTTGCAAGACGCCAAGTCTAAATTTTCGGGGCAGGAAGTAAACGAGTTTCTTCCTGTCATTCTTGTCGATGATGGCGTAGATTATGCCACGAATATCGGTGTAAGCTCGATGTGGTGGCAAATCTGGATTGTTCGCTAGTTCTCAACAGATTCTTGGAATCTCTCCGTCTGTAGCTTGATCACCGAGGTAGTCTCGGCCAGGTAGAACTGCAAAGACCGCGTAATCCGCTGCGTCTTCCAGTGATCTGGCTACTTCCTCGGTGTCGTCCTCTTCCAATGGAAGAGGATTACGCGATAAGCAGTAGGCAACAAGATGTTTTTTGCCAGACTTGTACTTGATCGTGTAATTGAAGGCTTCAAGGAAAATTTGCCATCTCGACATTCTTTGTGAGCCCGAGATACACGTGCGCAAACGACAAAGCGCATGATGGTCAGTGACAATAGTAAACGGACGAGCAAACAAATAGTGGTAGTATTTTTTGATTCCCCATATGACGGCGAGACATTCCTTCTCGGATACCGAGTAGTTTTTCTCAGCGGGCTGCAAAGTCCGACTATTGTATGCCAAAACTCTTGGTTTGGACTCTGGCATGGTCTGGTACAGTACCACTCCAAGTCCGTAATCTGAGGCGGCGGTGTGCATCGTGATCTCGGTGGACGGGTCGTACATGCACATGACCGGGCTGCTTGTGAGCTTGGCCTTCAAAGTTTGAAAGGCCCACCTCGCAGTCCTCGGTCCATGTGAAGACAGCGTCCTTTTTTGTGAGTTGGAATAGCGGGTAGGCGATCGACGTAAAATCTGCGATAAACGATCGATAGTACCCCGCCATTCCCATGAAACTGCGAACAGTTTTCTGGTCGTGTGGTTGAGGAAAAGCGTTGACAGCTTCGACTTTTTTAGGGTCGGCTGCCACGCTATTAGGACTCACGATGTGTCCTAGATACTCAACTCTTTGGTAGCCGAAAAAACATTTTTTCGGCTGGAGCTTGAGATTGGCTTCTCGAAGTAAATCTAGGATCACACGTTGCCGGTCTAGGTACTGCTGGAACGACGAACCGAATACGATTATGTCGTCCAGGTACGCTAGACACGACTCCCATTTGACGCCACTTAGGAGGATGTCGAGGGTCCTCTGCATAGTCCTTGGGGCATTGCAGAGGCCGAATGGCATTCTGAGGTATTCGTGAAGGCCCTCGACACTCACGAATGCCGTCTTCTCGATGTCTGCCTTTCTCATACGAATTTGCCAAGTACCCGGCCGCTAAGTCCAGCGTGCCAAAGTACTGGGCTCCTCGCATCGAGTCAAGTGCGTCATCAATGCGTGGAAGCGGATATACGTCCTGCTTCGTTTGCGCATTTAATTTTCTGTAGTCTATGCAAACCCTGTAATCGCCGTTTTTCTTGCGGACGATTACGACTGGGCTTGCATACGGGCTGGTGGACCTACGGGCTACACCCGAGGCCACCATGTCCGCAATGCTTTTTTTTGTAATCTCCCGCATTTCAGGAGATTGGCGGCGCAAACATTCGTGCACCGGTGGAGCACGCTGGTGTCGATGCTGTGTTCGCCAATTTTCGCTTCCGTCAACTCTGCAGAATTGAGTGCGAAAATATCGTTGTAGGACAGGAGTTCATTGAGCTCGGGCCTTTTGGGCCGTGCTCAACTCCTCATTTATGTTCAAGAGCTGGCCAAGCTCTTCCAAGCGGCGAGCTTGCTAAGTCCGAGTAAGTTCGTCAATTTTACCCACATTTATTGGGCTAGTGCCTTCGTCCAATAATGCGCCCGCTGGGAACGCATGGGCCACGATTTGGCCTGATTTCAAGTGGATTGTTTCGCGGCCAAAATTGGCTACTTCCACAGGATAGTCACGGTGTGCATGTGTAATGCAAACACCCTTTCCTACCCAAATCCCAGGAAATGTCTCCTCTATGGATTCGGCGGCTGCCACGTACGTGAACTGTTCCATCGGTGGTGTACTCGTGGCGCACACGTGTGCCATGAGAAGCTTCCCGAAACCAGGTTCGATCGTGTGATCACCTGAAATTTGAAGGGTAAATCAAACGCTTAAATTTCTCTGGTGTCACTTTTTTTATGGAGGCCGGCTCACCGCCCGGCTCACTTTTCTCTGGTACCGACGTCTCGGTGTCAGATTTGTCCATTTTATCGAGACACGTCGCCGTTCCGCAATGAACAAAGTCCGTTCGGGCTTTAATGACATGACCGTCGTAGATGCGGATTCCAAAGGACTTCAACGCATCACGACCCATCAAGGCTTCGTTAGAGCCTTTAACGACCAAATCTGTAGGATCAGACAACAAAATACACAGGGGATGTGCAATTGGGGATCGAACCCGCGACTCACAGAATCCTGTCTTAAAATATAATTGAATAATGTGAGTCGCGGGTTCAATCCCCACATGCCATCCCCTGTGTATTGTGTTGTCTAATTCTCCAGATTGTTTCTTCAGTCAGATTTCATAACCATTTACCCAGTAATGTGGTTTATATAGTTATCTAGGTCATAAATTGATGTTAAAGCAAAAAAGTTTAAAAAAAAGAAGATGCTATATTTCGTCTGCTCCATTAATGGAGAGAAGTCATGAGAGAAGTAGGCTTGTAGCGCATGTATGATTTGGAACAGAAAATTAAAAGAACGAGTTAAAATAAAAATATTATCATGGAATTACGTCGAATAAGGGTATTCAACAAAAAGATGGTGAGTTTTTGCTTTGAAGTTTACATAAATAGTTATAGCCATCCGTATAAGCTAGGCCTAAGTGTGGGCAACGAATTGAAATCCAACCTTTGGATTTAGGCCTATCCCCTGGTACCGTATATCGGCTACAGTTGGCCACGATATGCAGTGCTGCAGCTAGTACAAACACGTGCGCGTGCACGTGTTTGCTGCCTAGCAACAGCACTGCAGTTAAGATTTAGAATGGCGGTCTATTAAATATAGGCTGCCGTCATATCGTTCTGCTGCTTCTGCAGTGCTGCTGCGCTAGTACAAACACGTGCGCGTGCACGTGTTTGCTGCCTAGCAACAGCGCTGCTGTTTGATTTAGAATAGTGCACTGTGCGCCTCATGCCTGCAGCAGTGCATGGCACGTTCAATGCGCTCAATGACGACTGTTGAGTCAACAGTCGTCATTGACTGACAATAAGTCCACAGTGGCGTGGGGAACCGTATGTACACATTAATCGTATGTTTTGAACTGAAATACATACATGGATCATATATGTTCCATATA
>JAQIYI010001466.1:0-11862 GCA_034700265.1 Polyzonium germanicum
TCGATTTACATCGATACACATTGACCTGCATCGATCCTTGAACCCGCGTTTTTTTGAAATCATTTTGTTTCGGAGTTGATTATTATAAATTAAATTAATTAAATAATAATATAAAAGAAATAAAATATTTGGTCATTAATTGTCCGAGCGCGGGAAGGACTACAGCACACTCAAATGACACGTCGATCGTCTGTTGAGTGTAGACCTTCATAACTACAATGGAATAAATTCCAAAAATTAAATTGTATGAAAATTTAGTCTTGGTTAATTCTAAACTAATTTCGGTATTAAAACGTAAAATAAATTATTCATTTTAATTAAATAGGAATCATTCATTTTGACAATAATTATTGAGTATTAATTAGGATACATTCTTATTTCATGTTAAAGGATCGATGCAAGTCAATGTGTATCGATGTATATCGATGTGGCCTGCAGCGCACACTGTCGTTTAATGATCAAGGGTTTAATATTGTAAATTGAACTGTTATCCTTCCCACCCCTAAGTCAGATCAGGTCTTGGGGACCTGATGACGACATGACATACCTTCCTCCCATCCACCCACAAGACAACCTGTGGGTGGTGATGACGTCAGGACTTCAAGACCCTCTTCCTCCTCATCCAAGATGGAGGCTTGAAGACTTCTAGAAAAAACAAGCAAGAGCGCATAGATAGCAAACAAAACTTAAAAATAATATATCAACTAATAACTAAAAAGAATTTCAAACACTTAGACAATTTGCAAAGACTATTTGGCTAACTATCCCAGGTGTTTCCAGTCACCTAACTAGTATAATATTAATTATTATACTAGTGAGAGTGAAGTAAGCGGAAGCACCTGATGGCGAATAGAGGTGGGACACTACAGACACCAAGCGCATACAAAGAGCAAGCTCGGTGGACACTGGACAGGCAGGTCCAACTTACTATTAGGCGCCTGGCGGGCAACTCTGCTCCTTTTCGCCTTGCTGGCTACCCTGCCGGAAGTCCCTAGCAAGCCCTCCCCCCCGCTAAATATCGATAAGATCCATCCAAAAATTCTCATTATTGAAAATATCGATATTCTCCGCATATAAAGTCCCCCTATCGAAAACATCGATATTCTCCGTATAAAGTCCCAATATCTAAAATATAGATATTAATTTCGATATATTTTGCAATATTAATCTAGAAAAATTGTATTAATCCATTTAAAACAAATTTAAAACAAAGCTACTGCAGTACTGCTACATGTATGGCTATTGGGTAGAATATACAAGAACCTTTTTTTAACAATTACTTTTTTATTTTTCCAATTATTATTTAAAGCAGACAATAATTGTAATAATGATAAAATGAAGGGTGGTGGTGGTTTCACACTAACTTATTTTTTTTTGTTCATCGATTATAGCCAAATGCAATTTCAAATTTATTAGTTGACAATTTATCGAATGTATATATTCTACATGCACACGTTTGGCGATATAATGTATTTTGTTTTGGAATTTCTGGGAGATCAAGGTTGCTATCACTACTGCGTAAAGTGTCCAAGCTCAGTGAGCCAGCAGCTCACACTAAGATCACAGCTAGCTCCTAATTATTTTCAGTCAGTTGCAGTTCAGGAGCAAATTAAATGGCGACACGTTTGTACATTATTTATGCCGTTTCAACAATCCATGTAATTCTGTCCCAAGAACAGATAAAATTAACTCCACTTTCTATGGGCTAGTTCATTGAGCATATGAGACTTTTAAATCGCAGTAGTCGTACCAACCTAAGGCAAAGTGATGGAAATAAGTCTTTACTCAACAATATTCTTTAAAAAAAAAGCCTAGTTTATTTATTACCGTAGTTCTTGTTATTGTAGAGCAAAAACAACAGCTAAAAATAGTAGGAATTGCTTAGTAAATGTTAGGGATTATAAAAATTACTGGTTAAAATGTTTCTGAATCACTTTGTGCAAGTTTTCTTTTAACCCTTTAAAGTTTAACGTAGTAGCAATTTTGTTGATAGGCTTAATTCCACCACTGAGTTAAGGCAGCATAAAACTCCTCTTTTACGTTTTGTTAGTTCGATTTATATGTTGGTTAAGTCAAAATAGGGCATTATATTGTATCAGAACTATTCAGAAGATTTAGTCAGCCGGTTGACAAACAATCGGTTCATACGTCTGTTAAGCTCGCCTCCCTCTCTATCTCATTAATTATTCGAACAATTTCTTAAGTCTTGTTTTCGCTGCTTATTTTGAGTACCATCTGAAAATATTTTCGCATCCATATGTGCATGCTACGTAGAAATTAGAAATTCTTTTAAAGGGGAAGCGACAAGAAGTTTTAACTTTTTTTAGTTTTAGGTTTTTCAAATAACTATTTTTAAAGATAATATTTTTTTGCATTTCTAGATTTTTGTTTGCAAAATAAATAAGAATGCCCATTTTTAGCATTGATTTAAAATAATATAAGCTACCCTCACTTCCGGTAAACGATATGTGCTTCATCGAGACGCCCACGTGACACTTTCAAGCGTCTCACGTCACGCACGTCATGCGCCTTCGTTCGTAGGCGTTAATGGAATAAAACCGGGGCTTCGTTTATCCTTATATTCAAAATGGCGCCTCCCGTGAAAGAATTTGAAAGCGCGTTTGATTCAGCGTAGAAAATGAAATAAAGAGATGAAACGAGATGAAATAAAAATATTATCGTGGATTATCGTCGAAAAAGGATGCTTCCCAAGCACGAACGGCGAGGTTTTGTTTAGAAAATCGGTGTCGCCTCCCCTTTAAGATTTATCACTCACATTTCCTAGTAGCTTAATCCTAATCGTGTTGATACCATGATAAATGAATAATTGAACATGGATGGAAAATGGATAAACGCCTCAATTTTTTGGAACAGTGTCAGGAAAACTTGCTCCTTAGAAACATGTGGTACTAGATAAAACACTAGAGCAATTTTGCCGAATTAAATGTTTCTAATTAAGACGTATACAAAATATAGATTTTGGTGCGACCAGCAGTTCAAAGCTGTTAAACAACACAGTTAACAAACCAGTTCAAACAAAATACGCCAATGCAGCGAACCGATCGTTGATTAGGCCCTCTAAGTTTACGTTTCTCTGAAGGGAACTCTTTTTTTTTTGGTTTCTTCTTCTAAATACAGACTTTATTTCATTTGGATATTAAAGCTAAAACGAAATCTTATACGCGCTAGAATTTCATCCTAAATTCAGTAGGAATTGTTTTTTTTTTTCAACATTTTTTTTATTTTTTATTTTTTGCGTGTAAAACTTTCAATTTCTAGTCTATTTTCTCGCAAATATGTCAAGATTACTTGAAAATAACCAAGTTATTATTGCTTTGATGAGCGAAATCCATTATCAATGTGTTTGTTGTCTCATAAAATCTAGGAGGAATAATTGGCCTAGCCATTAATTAATCTTAAACGTACGGTTCGAAACAATCTAAAAACAAAATAAATTCAGGATTAAATCATAAGACAAATCCAAATTGGAATTTGTGGAAATTTTCTAAAATTGAAATCATCATCATCACTTCTTTAAATGATTAAATCACATTGATTTATAAAAATAAATCAAGCCTAACCCTGCTTTAAGTGACTGAATTTGATAACACGAAATTTGCATAATTATTTCATCTGTTAGATATACGGAGTCGCGCCCCTTATCTTCTAAATGTTTTTTTTTCTTTTTACGTTCACACGGCAGTCATAAAGTACGCACGTGAATATACTCCGTATTTTTCATCGTCTAGCAGCTCAATCGGCTTCTAATACTACACTATGAAAAGTACGGTTATGTTATGTATAGTTCATACATTGTGCCTGCAATGTGAAACTAAAACTAGGAAGAAATAAAAAATAATAATAATAGGCCTAATAACGTCGAGTGAACAACAACGATCTTCGCAAACTGTATAAAAAAGCGCCATCTTGTGTCGAAAAACAAAACAAAATATTACTCTGTACATTACACCTACCGCACTCCATGACAATGAAAAAACAGAAGAAAAAGAATACAATTACATATACATGTACGCTGCAATTTACAGATTTCCGAATGACAGAATATAGTGTAGGCATAGCTGCAAAATCAGTGGTAGGGTATTAGGATCCGTTCACACATTCAGTTTGTCCACCAAGTTCAGCACGCACGTCCAGAAAACACAAAAAAACGACCCATTGAATGCACACGTGGCGAACTAACAGGAAGTGACGTCGCCGCACGATTGTACGCGAACCGCGTACTATATAAGGCTGAAATCATCAATCACTTTTGGACCTGTCTAGACTTGAAAAAAAAATCTCAAGACAGGCTCCGATGACGTCATTTCTCCATTCTGTCTGAATGGAAAAATAATGACGTATTCTCAGCCTGTCTTGGGATTTTTTTCACGTCGAGACAGCTCTAAAAGTCATTAGTCATTTCAGCCTAAGAATACCCAAGGTGTATCATTTAATTGAATAAAAATCGCGCTGAGTTTGTCTTTGTATGAGCCAGTTTCCGGTAGGTGGCGCTCTTACTCAAACATACTGATTTAGCATAAGACACCATCCATTGAATAACATACAGACGATTGTTTTAGCGAACGAATCTAGCCGCCATTAGATGTTAGTAAGAGTGCATCTTTTTGTTCTCTGCCTAAGAAGACGATTAATTGAAGTAATTGAAGTCGTTAAAGTAGTTTTATAATTAACATTTTTTCATCAATAAATTAGATAATTCGAAATCTTTTATCAGAATTTAACCACAATAAACATAAAACATAACCATCAGAACAAACAAAAGTCGCACCAAAAGTCAGAACTACCTCCGTAAAATAAGCAAAAAATCTACTCTTTTCTATCATGAAATGGCGGCTGTCATCGAAAATCGTCTGTAGCGTTTTCAACAAACTTTAAAGCTGGAATCACTAATGACTTTTAAGAGTTAAGAGCTGTCTCGACTTGAATAAATCCCAAGACAGGCTGAGAATACATCCTTAACTCATTATTTATCCATTCGGAGAAAATGGAGAAATGACCTCACCAGAGCCTGTCTTGGGGTTTTTTTTCTCAAGTCGAGACAGCTCTATAAAAGTAATTACGGTAGTGATTCCAGCCTAAATCTTTATTTCCGTTATTAAATTACGTCGCGCACTGATTGGTTAAAACTATTAGGTTAAAAACGCTATGTTATTGAATGGATGCCATTGAATTCCCCGGAATTCAATGGGGAAACAAACACAAATTCTACGCGACTTTTTTTATCCTTTTGGCTGGGCATGTGTACATGAGTGGCATTATTGTCCGAGCGAAGCGAGGACTAGTAGTCCAGAAAAATAAGCAAGGCGAATATGCCCCTCAATCAGTGTGTTAACCGTAGGCCAGTGTTGCCAAATAGCGACAAATTTCACGTCTTTTACGTCGCGCAATGGATACTTTTTACATCGCTCGGACATTAATAGTATTATTATACAAAAAAACTACTAGCCTAGTTAACAGAAAAAGAAAACTAAAATGGTCGCTGCAACCATTTTAGTTGCGACAAAACCTCTAAGCTTACCGTGGTAAAATGGCGAACTGCGAACACACGTACGCCCACATGTACACACGGTACACGGACAAGACAAACGCTCGTAAATGTTCAAGACACATGATAGGTTAGCGTGCAATACATATAAACATATGATCATCCTTCGTTTAGAATACAAAAGTGCATAAATTAAGCAATTCTGAAGCAGCAGATTTTCCGATGAAATTACAACTAATCAACCGTATGTCATCGGTATAAATTGTTGAAAAATAAAATACATTTTTTTTTAGAAAATAAAATGCAAAAAAATAAAAAAAATGAAACTAAGCCTAACAGGAAGTACAGTAGAAACACCCGCTTTGCAAGTTTGACCACCTTGTTAGATGTCATGGGGAAATTACTTTGAAAACAATAAAATAAAAACACTAGAAGCGGAAGTTGTGGACACTTTCACTTAAGTATATTTTTAGACGTGTTTGAAACAATCTTCTTCTTTGGGTATCAGCTCTCTGTCTCTCTCAAAACACACTCAGAAACAAGTCACACCAAACCTCGACTTAAGACACACAGAATGACATACATGTACGCTCGTATTCTTGTATTGAATTTAAATCATTTTCCGTCTCCGATATCATCATCATCATCATCATCGATATAAGCTATTCTACGCCTAAAATGTCTAAAACTGCAAAAAAGATCTCTGAACTTATTTATTACATGTCCCAGCATTTTTGTTTCTTTTTCCTGAAAACGGCGGCGCGTTTGGAAGCCTTGCCGACGCACTAACTATACTATTTCTGAAAACCACGAATGACAGTTCAGAAATGCTCAAACACATGTGTTGGTTGTCATTAACTGCCACTTGATCCTATTTTTATTACATACTTGTATAATGTGTATAATATCCAAATGACTTTATGATTATTGCGTCTGTTCGTGACGGCTAGTATCTACTCTGGTCCATAAAAAAATCTCGTTTTGAGCGGTGCTGACTCTTTGTAAAACCCAAACAAAGTAGGGATGACGTGCGAAAATTCAATTCTGTTGGTTCGATGTTGGTAAACAAAAATCGCCATTTTGATTTCGATTCAAGTTTTTGAGTTTCAAAAGTTGGAAATTTTCATCTTACAGATGCAGTTCTGATTTTGTTTTTAACAAACTCTTGGATTTTATTCGAATTTGAAGAAAACTTCGATTTTCAGTTTCGATTTTGGTTCAATGTTCACCCAATACTACGATTTTGGTTTGATTTTGGATAGATTTTAGTCAAAATTTAAAGCTTAAGTGAATTTCGGCCAAATATTTTAGCTTTTGACCAAAAATAAAACCAAATTATAAATTTCCTTTCTAAAAAAATCACAAAATTTTCCATTTTCCATATTCGTTTGTTTCGCAAATGCTAATTTCGTTTGGTTTCAATTTGGCAAATTCGTTTCATTTGGATTTTGGCAAAAAAAATAATCGAAAATTCTATTTTCGCACAGCCCTACAAAGGCCAAGTGACCACTTAAAAAGAGAAGTTTTTAAAAGATGTTTTTATTAGGCCTAATTAATTTATTGGTTTGTTTTTAATTTATACAGAAGGCCTATTTACAAGACTTACTAAATGCAAATAATGTCTGTGTCACAGTAGTAGGATTACCCGATTTGGTTAAGTGGCAGAAAAATGTCAGGCGATGCTTGGACAAAGTTAATCTAAAGTATTAATTTGCTTTATTGCATTGATCATCATAATCATCATCAATTAATTAATCACCTAAAATTATCGCCCCGTGAATATTATAAAACAGGTGTAAAATGCCCCTTGTCGGCATGTCACAAATTAATCAAGTTGTCTTGTTTTAAATTATTACTACTATTATATACTATACGCTAATCTTCAGCACTCACATTTAAATAGCCTATAGTTATAAATACTAATAATTAATTTATATGTACAAAAACTCGTGTATAGGCCTAATGATTCGATCTCATTGTATGTAGAAAACTTGGGCGGCTGAGGATCGCCTTCTTTTAACTTCTATTTAATCTCAAATTTGTCTCGCTTGAACATATATGTAATGAATAACTGTTTCAATTATTATTCTCTAGCTTATTTTAAGTCTCGTAAATTATTCGATGAAACCTCGGAGCAACTTAAGGGTTGAGGGTAAACCTTTGGGGCCAAAAAATGAAATTTATGGCGGCAAAAGATGATCCTCCACGTCATGTGATCCAGCTCATCTCTCAGGATCATCACGTTAATTGGTATTATTTTAGTTGCAATATGTCATCACTATTTTGTTTTACGAAATCTACCATAATTAGCGTAAAAACTCTTTAGGTTAATCAAAGATAAACATTTAACCATTAACGGACGAATGTAATATCTGTAATTCAGCTAATTCTGCATAGCCCACCAAACTGCTAAATGACCCTTACAGAAGAATGTGACTATGTGAGCAACACATTTTCTTTAATGCATACATGGCGTCAAATGACATCAACGAGCAAAATTGCACAACCGGACAGTTCCACAGGAATGCTCGGTCTCCCGTTAGCAAAATGCAACGCCTTTTGTCAAGCCGCTTGATATAAACTACAATAAACGAACCAGACTTTAGATGTTTGAAATTGAATTCAGTTAGGCCTATTGAATTTTCATATAAGCCTAGGCCTAATAAAAAATTTAAAGATTGTTATTATTGTAGAACCATGATCACAATCTAACAAGAAGATTTTATGCCAAGAAGATGATCATTTGTTCTCCAAGTGATGTCACGCATTCCATGGATGGTCCGAGTGGAACAAGAATCAGCCGAGGCAAAAAGCATGCATAGGCCTATATGCATTACGGTATGGAACTTTCCATGCATTTTCATTTGTAGTATTTTGATTATTATGATGATTGTTGACAAAAAACAATTAAAATCTTAAAACCCCTTGAATTGGACAAAAATAAGCAACATGATTTTGAGAAAGTATGCCCACATGATATAACCCATTGGAACATGAACTGATGCAGCTACTACTTCATGTCAGTGAGGCATCGATGCATGAAAATGTGTAGCTCCTGAAGCTTACATTTTCATTGAGGTTGTCTAATATTTCCGCAATTGGAATTACACGGATCTAGGGCCCACACTGCACACAGTGCACAGTATGTGCCCAATCGACACCAAATATTTATTTCAAATGCATGATCGTTCTTTACTAGTCTCTTACATTTTTTTTGCGAACCAGTTCAGTGGCCCCTCTAAATTGTATAACATCCACAAATTACGCGTGCATGTATTTGAAATAGTTTGCACTAAACCTATAGATAAAAAGAGTACGGTCACTCTTTGCCATTGTCGACATGTCTGTGTTTGCGGATCCAATTAGCAATCACGTGACATCATGGCCGCCATTTTGCCTCCCATGAAACCCATTAATGGTGGATGTCACGACGTTGCGCACTTGGCTTCGCGAATTCTTTCAATGCAATATATTGACGATTATTTTAGCAGACGAATCTAGTCGCCATTAGATGTTAGTATAAAGATTATTTGTGCATCTGTTTGTTCTCTGCTTAAACAGACGAATTGATTTAAGTAAGTTATGTATAATTTGCGGGTTCATAGATGGCCAAACCTTTTTTCATCAATAAATTTCATAAAATTAACAAAATGGCGCCCGTGAATTGAGTTGAACAGCGTACTCTCTATTATCTATAGTGTTCTAGATACATATATGGTACAAGTTGTGGACATTGTATTCTGAAATCAAACAATAATCAATCTGGCTGTATAAGTTAAGTTGGAGCGGGAGCGAAAACTTTTCAAGTAAGGTAACTTTGGAAGACACCTTTGTATTTTGAAGAAATATCAAGACACTTGATGGAAAAAATATAGGCCTAGTTTTTTTAAAACTAGACCTATTTATTTTTGTAATAGACTATTGTTAATATTTTCTCTCTGATAACTGCCCCTATTCGATGGCTAACTGAAACTAATTCATAATTGATATACTAGCTAAAGAACAGTTTTAAATTTTCAAGTACCCTGAGACGTTCTGACGTGCACCCCTCAGTAGACCTTATGGCTCTGTTTGGCCGAAGATTAATGGAAGCTGTTTTTACATTGGAGGAAAGGAGATCTGGGTGAAATGCTAATTTTTTGGGCGAAGAAATTATTGTTTTGTTAGATGTAGGTTGATTTACTGTGCATGATCAGTGCTGTATACGGTAATTTGCCTAATTTTATTTCATTTATTTTATTTTTATAAATGTGGAACCAACAGACATGACTGTCCAATTATAGGCATTATTATAGGAATATGGTAATTGCCAGTGTTGCTCACATTTGGAAAATTGCTCATGACTCATGAGGCATCGCTTGGTTGTTGGTACAAATTTGTTTGGAATACTAAGAACCAGTTTGACAAATATGAATAGGCTAAATTAAACTAAAGTTTTCTTTGTTTCTTCAGCAATTTATGGAATACAATTACACTGCGTATCTACATGACTACATGTATACATTTGGATAATATTTACCAAGTCGGTTGACTCGATCATCCAGTAAGCTTCATCGCAGTCATTTTCCACTCAACAATGGCCGCAAGTTCCGGCCAGCGGCGGGAATTCGATGAAATTTATAAATTGAGAATAAAAATGGTTTTGGTTCAAATTAAATTGTAAAAAAATATTTTTGTAGTTAAAGTAATGAATTAAATCGTAGGGAACGATAAGAAAAAAATGCCAAACTGATTCTTAGTAGGCTTTTAAATTAGGTGTTGGTAATTGTTTATAATGTACCCATTTGTACCTTCTACCACTTTGTGTATACTAGGCAATATTCTTTGCAAAGGGTAGTCCAAAAAATGAGATTTTTACATTCTGTTTTACCCAAAAACACTGAAGCGTAATTAGAATTTTGTTTAAATTTCATTCCCATTTTTAAATGATGAAAAGTCTATCAAATTTAAGTAATTTAACTTGACTTATTTTTTGTTTGTTTGTTCAATTGTTGAACGGCTCTACATAAAGAATTTACCATGATCAGAATTGCTTTTGCAGTATCATGTCACGTGATTCATTGTTCACAATCAGGGTGTTTCTTAAGTAACTGGCACATTAACAAACCACAAAAGCTGCTTTTAAGTTACACAAGATTTAAAAAAAATGTATTTTAAAGAAATTTCATAAGTATACAATTACAAACATTAATTAACATAATAATACTTATGTATGTTGTTTTACTTTTGATAATTACACCGCATTTAAATCGTTGCCTTGAACGAAATACGACTGACCAATGACGAAAGAGTAACAGCAATTCTCATACGGTATGCAAGCCGCACATAAAAGCCATACAAAAGCACAAAGTTATGCAAATCATCATCATTATTCTCGATAGATCTATATATTCAATAAAGAAAAATAAAAATGGCGCGTTTTTTTGGAAAGGAAATGGCTACGGTAGGGTGGTGGACTGGTGGTCACATAGCGCGAAGTCAACTAATATAAGGACTTGTATAATAGGCTATACTTGTATAATTAATTAACTTAAATATGTGTGTGGGGTAATAGTACAATACGCATGTACTTATAATAGGAAAGCTAAATAACTTCCGGTATACATCTTAAGTTTTAAGTAGTGAATATGAGGAGTACATAATATATAATTATATATATACATGTATATATTTATATATGTAGTATATAATGCCAGTATAATTATGCCAAACAAAATGGCAGTGCTTTTTTTTTACTATTTTTTTCTCTTCGGGTTTTTTTGCTTATTTACAGCTTTTACGAACAAATTAAGAATTGAATGCAAACCCATATATCGCGTAGCCTACGTCATACCCTATTTGACACCAACGTCCACTCTTATTGGTCGCATCAATTCGAGAGGGAATTTCAACCAAGGATACGCTATATAATAATAATAATAATAATACATAGGGAACCATAAAGCACTAAAAGCATAAAAAGCATAATTTTCTTTCAAAAGCATTTTTTAGAATTTTTTTCTTTGAAAAGCACTTTATAGAATTTTTTTCTTTTAAAAGCATAATCAAGATTAGCCCCTACAAAGTATATTTTGACCGAATTAAAAAAATAAGCTTACTTTAAAATTATATGAAACGAAAATTATTTGAAAAGAAAAGTATAAAAAATCGATTTAAAATAAAATCATTTGGACAAAAATGCATAACATTTCCTGAAAAACACTTTTTAAAGGATAAAAGTTCCAAAAAAAACGTTTTTTAAAGGATACAATTTTTTAGAAAACACTTTAGAGGATAATATTTCCAGAAAAACATTTTTTAAAGAATAAAATTTCCAGAAAAACTCTTTTTAAAGGATAAAAATTCCAGAAACACGA
>JAQIYI010001467.1:0-11860 GCA_034700265.1 Polyzonium germanicum
TGCTTTTAAAAAAAGAGGGGGGGGGGGAAGTCACGGCGCTGTGCTTGCCGTGTGAAAAACTGCGCAAGAAAACGCACAAGAAAAATCGTCGGTTCAACATGAGAAGAGATACACGGTTGCTTTGCAGGTATACAACTGCATACGTGTATACCTGAGGCAGAAAAACAAAGACCCACCCACTCATCACCGCCACCCCCTTTAAAACTTAAATCCCCTCCTGCGATTTAAGATCTGAGCAGCAATGATGATGATGATGATGATTTTTAAGAGGAGGAGGACGAGGAGGAGGAAACTCACCTCCGGCGGAAGAAGGGCCGCTGGCGTGCCAGGCTTCCACGATCAAACTGAATGTCCCCTGAGGGGTACAAGTGGGAAGAAAAAAAATGAGAAAGAAAAAAATTAGTTCTATAATCTGGGGTTAGGCCTATAATTCATCTTGAATGCGCGTTCACATAAATGTCATTTAGGGCTTTTTTTTCTTTTTGCAATTCTTATTTATTATTTTTTTTTTGTTTTTACAATTCTTGCAATTTTAATTTATTTTATAATTTTCTTTTAGGCCTTTTGTTTCTTGCTTTTAATTTTTTCTTGATGATATTTTAATGTTTTATTATTTTTTTGAAATAATTTATTACTATTCTTGCAATTTGATTTATTTTAGCATTTTTTTTCCTTTTCTAAGAGTTGCTAAAAGTAGGCCTAGATTCAAAAAAGCTAATATACAGGGTGTTCTGGATATTGGGTCAAATTTGTATTTAAGAATTTTGTAGAAGAAATTATTTGTTAACCTCGTTCGGCATAGTGACAATTACGTTCACCTGCGTATTTTTGTGAAACTTTAATAAACAAATTAATAATAAACATTCATTTAAAAAATGTTTAAACACAAATTAGTGGCCATACAGCGTGTCTCAAGTTAAAATTCTCTTAAATTGATTGTAACCATATAATAAATAAATAAATAAATACCAGATCTCTAAATTAATGTCTAAATAATTTTATACAAGGCCTACAAATATATGAATATTCGACAAGATGAATTTATAGCTCTACAGAGTGTTCCAAATTTAAATAGAAATTATTACATTAGGCCCGCATTTAATTGAATGGACAAATGAATTTAATTATCGATTTGCAAAATTGAAACTCACCGGCCAAGAGAATTCGAAGGGAAACACGATGGGATTGGAAAATCCATTGGCGGCATTGGAGGCGGCGGTGGTGGTGGTGGTAGCGGGTGACGGTGGGGCGGCGGCGGCGTTGTTATTATTGGTTTGCACAATGATATCCTTGTCGGGCATGCGAACAACTACACTGTTGTTGCCCAGTACGGGCGTCCGAACGTCGCCGAAAGTGCACTGTCCGTTGGGATCCACGACCGCCTGATAGTGGGTCACGCACACGCGGAAAAAAGTGCGGCAAACGCCCGGGCACTTGGCCGCGTTTAACGCGGCCGCCGATGCCTCGCCGCCGCCGCCGCCGCCGCTGCAACACTTTCCATCGGCGTCCAGGCCGAGCTCGTTGGTGAACGACATCAACCTCAGTTCAAACACTCCGGAGCACGTTGCCTAAAATCAATAAATCAATTAATTAATCATTTGCGTCTTTTATTCGCTTCCGGACTCCAAATCTCCTTATTAAAAGTCATAATGGGCCTACAATATATTCATAAAAATGGAGAAACTAATGAAGATCTAGTATGCAAATAACGCAAAATGATTGATTTTTTTTGCAGACAAACTCTGCAGCTGACATTGACTTTCCTCCAATTCATCCCCCTATGTTCCCCCTCTATATGCTTGTTGAATACACACATTTATTTCCAATGTGTCTCTCCCCCCCCCCCTCATCAACCCCTCCTCATATCTGAATCTTTTGAAAAGTCCCGGCAACGGCAGCTGTTTCTCCGCTAAGTTCTTTTGGCTTTTGCAGTGATGATGCCTTTGTACACATACAGTACTGTAAAAAAAGTCTACATGTACATCAAGTATGGTTTAGCAGCATGGTTTAGCGTGGCAGCGTCACTTTCTCGGCTCGAAAAACACAATTTTGTTGCAAATTGCATTTATAAAAAACCCTAATTATTAACTGAAAATTAAAATCATAAGCTGTTTGAGCCTAGCTGCGTGTAGGGCCTTTGGGTCCTAACACGGTATGTATTTAACATTATGCGTAGAGATCATGCCTACTTATTTTTAAAGATTTGCAAAACAGCTAAGTATTTTATTTAGGTCTATTTATTTAATAAAAAAAAATTAATAAATAAAATAGATTAAATACAATAAAAAATAGAATAAATTAGTAGGTCTAAATAGAATAGATTAAATTAATAAATAAAATGAAGATTAAATTAATAAATAAAATAACGATTAAATTAGTAAATAAAATAGATTAAATTAATATATAAAATGCTGACTAACAGACGCACATGCCACTTGTGTCTGCTCATCTATAGTTGCTCGCTTTAACTCGTTGGGTGCATAAATGCATTTTTATTTTATATTTGCAAGCTGAAGGCATCTTCATGTAGCGCACGCAGCTGTTTTTGGCACTTTCGCTCGTTTCTATATTAAGATTTAGTTTTGCCTGGAAAGGGCTTAATATAGTTCGAAGTATGTCTCGGTAAAAACAAAAAAAAGCCTACGCGGGCACGTCTGGTGACGACCAAACAAACTTTTAGAACATTTTTAGAATAATTTTAGCACCTCTTAAACATTTATTGAATCAGTTTTTGCCACCTCTTAGAAATTTTAGAATCATTTTAGAATTTCTGGAAGTCTTAAAATTATTTTAGAATTTCTAGAAGTCTTAAAATGATCCAATAATAAAATCTAAAGTTAAAATAAAATAAACAAATTGTAACACCAGCTAGTAATTTTGGACAAATTTCGGAGGTCTAAAAATTATAAAAATAAAATAATAAAATTAAATAAAATATATTAAAATTAACTAGACCCTAAATAAATTAAGTGGAACTAATCAATATAAAATAAATTAAAATGAACTAAATAAAATAAATTAAAATGAATGAAATAAAATAAAATGCTCACCTGTGTGGCGACTATGGCGAGCAAGATGAACAATTGCGACAGGACGACATTGACGACGGTCGCCCGTGTCCTCGTCCTCCTGTCCGTCGTCGATGATGTCCCGTCTGATGACGACGAAGCTGCCCGGCGGAAGAGCAGGCCGTGCCACCGCATGGTGCGTAGTGTGGAACTCGCGAATATATGACGATGATGGCGATGATATGCCGCGATTTGATGCTGGGGGCGCACGGGGGCGCGCGGGCACACTGAACTACCCCCCAACCACAACCGTACGTCCGTTTCGACTTGCGGCACAAACTCGTATGTCGACTCTGGCGTCGCAATAGTCTGTTCGGGGCTGCTTGTCTGCGCGTACGTGTGTTTGCGTGTGCGGCCGCTGCTGTCGGTCTTGGCTTCTGCCGCTGCTACTTGGCTCTGCCGACTTGTTCCACCTTTCGATGGACACGCCCCTTACTCCACTGGGTGCTTCTCCCTTGCGAGACCTCTGATTGACGGACTGCGATTGACTAGTGGCCGAGCCTGAACACACGGGGAGGAAAAGACAAGTTAGCTTCAAGCCGACTTGAAGGTGTCCCTCAGGTTCCTATAATGGAAAACTTGAATGCGACTTGAGAGTTGAGACTCACTGTCTTTCCAATGTAGAATCGAATTGAATCAAGACAGTCGCGAGTCGCGTTCAAGTTTTACTTACAGTCTTGATTAAATTTGATTTCTTCAATTTAGCGAAGAATTAACTTGATTTCATGATCAAACAAATTTTTATAATTATTTCTTGAGAACGCCATATTTTTCATTAGAAATAATTTTAATAAAAATGAAAACTAGAAACATTTAAAACATAAAAAGGTTTTAGCTGGTTAAAATCATTCAAAAAATGTTTTTTTATAAATTATTTTAGATTAAATGTCTAAATTTCTAGTTTGGCAATTTAAAAACATTATCTTTATTAGGAACTACCTATTTTAAAAGATAATATTTAATTTGGACTTATTTTAAGATTATATTTATTTGGACTGATTTTAAGATAATATTTAATTTGAAATTATTTTAAGATTCTTTTTATTTCGAATTATTTTGAAATTCTTTTTACCTGAAATTACTTAAATGTTTTTAATTAAACGTTTCTAAATTTCGGACTCAATTTCATTTGAAATTTGTTTAAGCTATTAATGCAGTAATGCATATAATAATGCTTGATCACAATATGTACAAACTGTAGTTTTTTTAAAACACACACACTTTGATCCAGTCGCATTATCGAACCAATCCAATTTTAATTGTTATGTGTAAATTGATACATCATGTATCATACATGTCCATAGTGGTACATTGACACTATCGGATTTTTGTGTGCAAATTCTCAACAAATTAATCATCCTAAGCTAAGATAAAGTGAATCTTTGAGGGCGCCTCGCCTCGCTCATGCCAAGGTGTTGTTGTCTACCTGAGAGAAACGCGCGTTGCACTTGATCGCCACCAGGTGGCTCTACTGACTAGCGACGTCTTTTGGTGGTGGTGGTGGTGGTCGCATAGTATAATCCAAATGAATGAAACTGGAAATGAATGAACGACGATGATGATGATGATGCTGAACAAGAGCGCCTTAAGCTTGAAGACGGACGGACAGACGTTCACGTAAAGTAATCCAAATATAGCAGAAACAGCGTTTTTCTCGGCAAAAATTAAAAAAAACTTTTTTCCGGGAAAAACTTTTTTTTTCTTTCAAGTCCTCGCGAATCGTTAAGAACGCTACACTGAACTCGACGCGAAAACGTCGACAGATACACGCAGTGCGTATACGGCGATAGAGCGACTGAGTGCGCAAACGAAGAAGTAAAAACTTGAAGTGAGTTAGCGCGTATCGAATACCCTGTGTTTTATACCCGGCGCGCCAGAAGGTCCCACCGGTGGCCAATGGCAAGACGCGAATGTCGAACAAAGGAGGAGGGGTTTCAACTCTAGGCTGCCTGCTGGCCATAATAGGCCATAGTAGTGAATAGTAGTAGTAGTAGGCCTATAGTATACTACGGCGCGTAGTAGAAGTGGTGCACATGCTCTCAGCTACTGTAGTTTCTTTTATGGCAACGCACAAAGGGACACGGACTCACACATGAGGGTGAGGGAGAAACCCCTTAAGACAAAGTTGCCAACTCTCCCTTCTTCTTATTCGCCATCTTGGCCATGTGTGTGTCTGAATCCAAGGCCTCTGGTTTGATTAAGGTGAGGGGGGTCCGCAGGCCGCCTTGGAGGCCAGCTTGGCTGGCTGGCTGGCGGGCCACAGGTGAGCCCTCGAAGGTGAGTGAAAGCAGCTTGCGCTTGGGGTGGCGAGCTTGGAGGGGGTGGGTGTTCGTCCAACTGGCACAATCTGTCGCCACAAAAAAATAAATCGCCAATAGTTCAACTACACCCTGTATTTTTTGTTTGTTGAGTACAAAAAACACACACCATCTGCAAGTAGGTCACTTTGATGAAATTATTACATTTAATAATGTCCGAGCGAGCGAAAGACTTTTTGCAAAATTGAAAATGAAGAGGAATTCTATCGTCGGTTGACGATGATGGAATTAATTGTCCAATTGCGAGCGCAGGATTCTAGGGTGATGACTTAAGAGCCGGCTCCACTTGAAAAAATCCCAAGACAGGCTAAGAATGTGCGTCCTTTTATTCCTTTCAGAGAGATTAGAGAAAGAATGTCAGCAGGGTCTGTCTTGGGATTTTTTCGAGTCAATACAGTTTGATGACTTATTTAATTTTTGATAATTAATATTATTTAAATACTAGATACTATTTAAATTAATTAAATAAATTCTGAAAAACATTTTATTCTGAATTAATCTAATATAATTTTTAATTTTTAATTTATTTTTATTTTATTTCGAATTTATAGGCCTACATCACATCTATATACAGTACGCTACTATATTAGTTTATGCATTATATTATATTACACAATGTATATTCTATATAGTATATAACTATATAGTCAATATAGGCCTACTATGCATACTATTATTTTATATTATATAAGATTTCTAAATTAATTGAATTCCTTTTATTGATTTATTAATGTTTTTTTTCTTTCTGCTCTTACTTAGCCTAACAATATCGATCGCCATTTTGAAAAATGTACATTTAATGACCCACAATAAACGTCAGGCGCGTGACTGAGACCTAAGCCTAATCATTAAAATTACTCGGACGCGCAAATGTATTTAGCGTTAATGTTTGCGCATTTTTTGCTCATTAGCCAAACCGACTAGAATTGTGGAAGCACAAACAAGCTGCTATTTTAATATTTATAGGATGCGAAATACGCGATGTAAGAGAAATATGTGAAGAAGAAAAAATTGATTTCTGCGTCATTAATTTTTTTTTTTACTCCGGACCAATTAGAGTTCAAATTTATGTCCGAAGTAGATATTGATGCATGAAAAGGATGAGGGGAGGTGGGGGAGGAGGGAGATGAAAAAATTATTACTTTTTGCTTACTGTGGACGCGAATTGCGTCACGTGTCTGTGTGGCCAAACGTGGGCGGAACTGAGGTAGACTTGTATGAAGTCATCAAGGATTCATTAACTTCAAAGTGAGTCTTTGTTTTATGAGTGCAGGGTGAGTTTTTTAGTCTTAAATTGGAGGAGGAGGAGGGGGAGCAAAGGATGCATTGTGTTGAAAAATATTATTTCAGCTTAGGCCTAGTTAGATGCACAATAAATAGTATCTTTGTTTTGCTTCAATGCTCTTCTTTGATGATTCAAGAGTAGACAACATGAATTTTTTTGAACAATGTATACATTTTATTAATTTATATAAAAAGCTTCTGTTGTGTGTGTGTGTGTTCATTCAGGTTTTTTCTTGTTGAATAGTAATGGAGGAAACAGGATGTCTGTGTCTGTCTGTGAGCGATCAGTTAACTTCTTAGTTATCAAACTTGCCTTCGTGTTCCAAACTCTCAAAATGAGTTTTGTATATTATAATTTGATTGAACGATAATTGGAGGAAGCCAAATTCATTGTTAAAAATTAAATCGTATCAGTAAAATCAAGAGAATGACGGAAATTGACGTAAAGCCCACAAGTTTCCCCTTGAAGTCACACAATCACTGATGGCACGTTGGAGAGGAAGCATTAATTAGTTAATTACTGGATACGTGCTGTGAGTGATTGCGTGTTTTCAAGGAGCAACAACGATAATTTGACAATCCTCTACTTTTTAGAGTAGCGGTTTCGATCGAGCGATAGTAAATAATTAAATTTTGAGGACAACTTCACCATTTTTTTAATGAATTTTTATAAAAACAATTTTTATAAATAAATTTATAATAATTAAAAAACTAAATAATTTATTTACCTTCAAATTTAGCCAGAATTAATTATTCTGAAAGTTTCAGTTTATGACGATTTAATTTTTTTGTTAATTTGATTTTTCTGCAACTTTTTTTATAAATTAATTCGTTTTGCTATAAAAAAAATTCATTATTTTTCTGTAAATTCATTATTTTTCTGTAAATTCATTATTTTTCTGTAAATTCATTATTTTTCTGTACATTTATTTAATTACTCTGTAAATTAGATTTTTCTGCACATTTTTAAAATCTAAATTTGGTTCTTGTTCATATTTTATTCCGGAAACTTATTTTCTGAAACAGATTTCATTTTTCTGTAAATATGTTTGACAAATTTGCTCGCTAAATCCGTTGCTTTGCCAACATTAGCATCATGTGGAAAAAAATTCACGAAATTAAGGAACATATGTTCCTCAAAGGCGCCATAAGGGGTTAACAGTTTGTTGCATAATATGATGCTGGCGAGCACGTGCAGGTTCTAAAACGCTTCGTAAAACTTCGTAAAACCTTGTAGGTGGCGCTCATGTAGTTTTGATTTTTCGAAGCACATGTCAACTGGCTAGCACATTGTATTTACAGTAACTCTGTGTTGTTGTGCATTTGCTTTTGCAAGCTGCATGGGTTGAGGACATCTGCTCCATGTGGTTTCACATTTTTCTTTCTTTCTGGAGCATCTGCTCTCGCTTTTCATATTATGAACACGCTGAAAGTTGGCCGCTCTCTGGGCACGAGTTCGGCCATCACCTGCTTTCGACCGAAGCGTGCCGAGGGCGCTGCGGACGATGTGCGCCCCGAGGGCAGATAACGCGCGCGCGCGCCATACAGACCTAATAATGAGGTGGGGCGGAGCGCACATGGTTCTTCCTGTGTGGACGGACGTCCATTATATAATTCAATGGACGCCTGTGCATATAACGGTACTTGTAATACGCGAAAGTGTGCCACTCTTCACCTTTCGTTTTCAATTTCAACGTTGGCGGCGTACTTTTGCATGAATTAAAAGCGTTGGTCATTTGTGGGCGTCCAGGCACTAAAAATACCATCGTCGTTAAAAATACCCTCCTCAAACTAGGCTAGTTGCATCTAATGCAACTAACGCGCTCAGATCTCGTGCACAAATAAATTGGAGCGTTTTACGCCTATTTTGCTTTACATCGGATGACGTCACGCAGTAAAAGCATGTTGGAATAAAAGATTGAAATTTTCTAAGGAGACATTTCGATGCGATAAAAAAAATGCATAGGCCTATAAATGTTTCATTTTTCGAGAGGTCGCTACTCTCATTCGGACAATTGGTGACAAGTCAGGCTACTAGCCTAGTTTTAACAAATTGGATAGTGCGGCGGCGCCGCCGCCATCTTGAAATATTGCGCGCAACATGGATAATTATTCGTTGACTCTGCTGAGTAGATTTTGTGAGCAGGCGGCGCAACGTTTGTTGCGTGAAAAATGCTGCTCCAGCATAGCGCGGTGGCGCTGCGCTCGCGTGTTGACGGTGTGATGTTGCGTGACAAATTTGTTGCTTGTATGTTGCTTGTATGTTGATCTAATTTGCGTGCGTGGTAAAGCCTGAATTAAAAATGACTCCAGTGTCGAAAACGGCTGCCAAGAGTCGTAGAGTACGACCGTGTTCGTACTTTTTCGAAAAAGAAAGATGGCGGCCGCGCAGATGCTGCTCGTTTGAGAATTGATGGACATTTGTTTCTCCCCATTGTGTTTGCTCGTGTTAGCGCGCCCTTGTGTTTCTTAATCTTCAAATGGCTACTTGTCTTTTTTGCTCCTTCTTTAGATAGGGGGTGGGGATATAAAACACAGAGAGAGAGAGAGCGTAGAGCTATTTACATAGATCTTGATGGAGAATCTTGTCATTCACCCACAATTGAGCATTGTGTTTGTTCTTACCCCACCATTCCCCTTCTCTCTTCCCCACCTCCAATATCCAGTTCTGCTGATGCAAACATCTCTTTCGTCCTAAGGTGTGTTCCCTTTGATTCGTCGTATGGTAGGCCTACCTTGATGCTGAGTGGATTTCAGCAATTCACTGCCTTCCTCCCCCCCATCTCCATCCGCAAAAAAACACCATTTTATTCCCCCCAAATCTTTATTTTATTTATTCCCCCTTCTATGTGCTCAGTTTTCGGTTCAGTTGCGTTCAATTTCTTTTGATACAATTCTCCTGGACCCTCATTTCTTATTCTGAACCTTTTTTCCTCCTTTTCCTTGCCTTTTCATCCCGATTATTCTTATTCCCCCCCTCCCCGCTTTCCACCAACCCCCCAATATATTGAAAAGGGAACATGCAGGGGGGGGGATGGGGGGATAATAAGATTCAGTGAGCACGCTTTCTTCGCTCCAGGGTTCGTACGGTGGGCACGCGTCTCCTGTCAATGTCCTGTGGGGGGCAATAAAAGAAGAAACCCGCGTAGTGAAACTCAAGAGTTTGCGTCAAGCTAAGACTGTCCCCCTCAATGCCTGGTCAATTTCACTTCACGTAATGTGTGACAAAGAACGATTAGTAGACAGCTGGACGCAATGGCGGATCCAAAGGGGAGGAGGCGATCGCCCTCGCCCCCCCCCTCCCAAGCAAAATTGGAATTTGTCTAAAACGATATCAATTAATGATAAAACTTATATTGTGATTTTATTTAAATATTAATAAATAATAATAAAAATCCTCGCTCGCTTCGCTCGCTCGTCCACAAAATAAAAAATGTATAGGCCTACTATAAAATGATAAAAAAATCGTTCAAAAAAAGCTTCAAAAACAAAAATAAAATGTCAAAAAGCAGCAATATGCTTTTAAAAAAATTCATAAAAACTAACCAAAAACCCATTCAAAAATTTCCTCACTCGCTTCGCTCGCTCTAACAATACCTAGCAAAATTAAATGTTAATTAAATTTGTTATTTACGCTCTATTTTTATATGTTTCCCCTTCTGCATCAAACAAGAACCGTTTTTGCTTTTACGAGCGAGCGAAGCGACATTGCAGGCTTATTATCAACCCACACGGGTCTTATCATCATCCTTCCCTCGGAGAATCAGGCATTCAAGGCGCGTTCGCAGTAAACCTAAAACTGGAACCTGCTGGCGCAGATCACATCTTTGCATGTGCATATCTTAGGTTCTATAGGACCTACACCATGTAATATTTATAGGCTCCCCATTATCGCAGCTAGGTGCGCTGAAACGCTCAAAGGTTAAATCACGATTCAGTTTCCCTTTAATGGTGGCTTCTCAACGTCAACTCAATGGCGAGGTTTCTTTTTAATGACGGCTAGCAGACGACGCTCATTTCCGGTTTACATTTTTTAAAATTATCCACACTTTTACTGTGGACGTTTAAAATAAAATCTATTAAGCTAAGAACAATACGTTTTGGCGTGCGTCTTGAGCTCAAGATATTCATGTTTTTCTAACTTTTGCCGTGGACCGAGCGAGCTAGGACGCGTATTTTCCGTTGGCACTGGTCGTTTTATTATCATTTGATGAATGACCAGGTGGTGAGCGGGGGGGGGGAGCCCTAATGGACGTGATTAGGCCTAATTTGGTAATCAACAACATTCGCGTGACTCCTCTCGTCGTCGTTTGTTTGTTCAATGCTGAAGAGGCGCATTAGTTTGCGTCCAATTATTAATTAAGGTGAAATCAGTGTGTAGGCTTAGAGGCTGATCACGTGTTGCCGCTTGGCCAGAGTCATTTAAAGGTGCTGACTCTTGAGGGTCAGGAAGTAAGGAAGGACAGGAAGTGAGGAAGGACAGAAAGTAAGGAAGGACAGAAAATATTGAGGGACATCTGCTGCAACAAGCGTCACATCCAGATGATCCAGAGCAGATTGAGATTTCTGGAGAGAAAGTCCGACAAACGCACCGATGGCGCAGATGCAACAACTCTCCGGTGGTTCCACAAGTTGGGCGAACTTGCACTGTATGGTGGTGCGACCAACAGATGGGCGCCCAAAAAGCAAGTAGGCCTTCTGTTTAGGGGGGCAGAGGCACGCTTCATATATCTGGTATCCCTCTCTTTGGCCAGATGGAGTGTGCTGCTCCTGAAGTCCAATGTGTCCAACGTGTCGATCCTCCTGCTGCTGCTGCTGGGCGACGCAACACGTGTCCATCCGTCCTTCCGTCCTCCTCCTTCCGTTCACCTTGTCCTTATGTAAGCGTGCCATATGCCTTCAATCCCTCGTGTTTTCAACTTGAAAAGGTGAGTGAACACTCAGCAGCACCTTGATCAGGCTCGGGTAAGGGGAGGTGGAGGAGGAGGAAAGTGAGCACACCTTTCTACCGTAGCTGAGAGTGAAAACAACTGGATTACGTTACGTCACGTTGCATATGGCTGAAATTATGAATGAAATTTCAGGATTCATTTTGACCATCATCCGTTCCCGTCGCACGTTTTACTACTTGCTATGCGCGTAGGCCTACTTCTATGCAGCTGCTTTCATCAATGCAAACTTTCCGCCAAA
>JAQIYI010001468.1:0-11859 GCA_034700265.1 Polyzonium germanicum
ATCCAGTTTGGATTAATTTAACTATTATAATTTGGTTTAGGGACTTTGGTGTTTTATTGTTTTTAATTTTAAAAATGCATATTCTGATCAGCAAATCAATAAGAGTATTCTGAATTGACTATCAAGGGTTTTAAATGCATATGTACATTCTGTAGAATTATCCTTTTTCTCTTGCGTATACAATGTATTTGAAGGGTCGAATCGCAAATCATCACTCGGCCACTCGCACCTACATGTATTTCAATTTGTATTTCTTGCTTTTGAAGGCGTGGACACCCATGTACACAGAATTTGCAATCGGCTTGGATGGGTGAAAAAGGCGACCAAAACTCCGGAACAAACAAGGATCGAGCTTGAATCATGGATGCCACGGTACAATGGTTAATGCTATATTTAGGCCTAATAATGAGTAGGGTACCGTAACCACGATTCTTCTTTAAAAGAATCATTGCAATTGGCAAGATTTATATTTGATAATCTCCCCCTCTATAGCACTCAGGCTTTTCCTTACATGATGTAATGGATGATTGAACCCATTATTCTATTTCTATTCTTCACTAAGGAAGACCCTGGTGGAAGAGCAAATTCCTTATTTTAATTTTAGCATTTTACTGTTGCCAAATGCAATTATTATTTTGAAAAGCAGAATTTTTGTTACCCTACTAATAAGGATGCACCGATGGCAAAGTTTTGCTGAAGCGCCGATGCCGATACTTTTTGCCGATCGATAATTCTTGCCGATTGACCTGGCGCGATTGAAATGTTACAGCATGTTTGAACAAGAAATTTACGTTTCTTATTTTGCAAGTTAACCCAGCTGAGTTAGGATCGAGTGGTTTTACAATACATGTGTATAGGCCTAGCGGTATATTTTTGTAAACATGTTGTAATTTCAAATTTCATGCTTTCATGTTTTTTTACAGAGAAATCTGGAGTGAGGCCAACTTGCTTCTTGTTGGGTTTGGACAGCAAGTTTGCAAGCCCGTCAATCCCAACTGCTCAAGTTGTTTAAACAAAGATCTCTGTCCATTTGGAAGAAAGCAGAAAAAAAAGTGATTCCATCTTCAACGCAAAGAAAACTAGCTTGAATTACAGGGTCGGGTACACGACAACCATCAAATTCTTAATTACTTCTTTGGTACCAAATAGTGCCTGTATTTACATGTAAACGCATATTTTCTACGAGTACGACAAAAGCAAGTCTGCAGAAAAAATATGTTCAAATAAATTTTAATTGTCATTTCAAAAATTAAAGCTTGGACGTTCCGACTAATTGTGTTCTAAGGTGTCTTGACTGCCATTGCTTTCAGTGCTAGCGATATGTGGGGGTCAGTGCATAATAAGTTCACCCACTTTGTCACATTGGCCGGCAGATCGGAGACGGACGGAAATTCCTCGAAGAGCGCGCAGAACATCCCTACATCTGCGATCGAAGGTTGCTTTCCACCGACCAGGTATTCCGTCTTGCACAGATGAGAGTTGAGACTTCGCAAAACAATTTGACGCTCTTCGTTTAGCGCTGCTCGATGTGTAACAGCCAATGAGTGAGCCACGTCAAGCCAGTGATCAACTTCCGTCGCTCTGATCGGATCGTTCTCATTGCGCAGCGGCGGCAGAAAGGCTGACGCGACGTATCTAAGCAGATTGACTTCTCCAGCCACAATGCCATGAGTCGTAGGTGACACAATCAACTTAGAGTCGGTACCCTCTGACGGAAAAAAAAGCAAATTTCAACAAAAGTAAACCAAGATTAGCACTTTGCGAAATCAGCAAATAACAGCGTTTTGTGTTTTTCCCAAAAAAAACAAAAAATGTCTGTAGGCCTAAGCAGAAGCGCAAATTACAAGTACTTTAGTATAAATATAGGTTCCCCCCTAGTTCCTGCTCATCTTTGGGCTCTATCCTCTTCATATTTTTCTTTCTTGTGCCTAGGTACTCACCAATATTAATTGATTGTCAAATCGAGCGAAAACGTTTTATAGCCATTTTGAAAAAAATGTTGAAATTATTAATTTTATTATAACGCTTTTCAACTATATTTATTTGTATTCCATATTAATTGATTGGCTGCTAGCGAACGAACCAAGTGAGGAATTACTTTATGTGTAGCTGAGCAATGCTAGAGCGTTCTCCTGCGTTCCAACTTAAACCAACTAATACACGTATACTAATATAAACAATAATGTCTCATAAAAATTAACCTTTCCAGATGAGGGTGAGGATTAAATGGCATTTCGATCGCTGTGTTTCAGTCTCCTTTGGAACAAAGAGATTACAAAAGATCTTCCTGACAGATTCCGGCAATGAATGCACCGATGAGTGGATGTGGTAGGTGAACGATACGTTCAATCCAGCATGCGTTAGCCAACTGTAGATGATCAATAAAGCAAAGGGTTTGCGATGCGGCGACATCATGATGACCACGTCTAAGGGTCCACCATTCTGAAAATACCAAATAAATGTGTTGTCACGCAGTTAATTATACATGTGCGATTGTAGACCTATAATTGTACATTGATTTTATGGCTGAAAGATCAATGATTATGGATATTAGTGCTACAACAATGCGCAACTTTTTATTTTGTCTCAAAAAATCAAGCGACTTTTCCAAAACCCCTTTTCGCATGGTGCCAAGCAAAATCGCAAAGCTTGCAGATGCATTTGATTGCTACTTTCAAGCGTGATATTGTCTATTATGGCCTTTGCAAAGACCGAACGCACACACTGAACTATTGTCTCGCGTTTTGTGGTTTTTCTTAAAAGATTGTTGGCAAATTTGAGAATATGCAATGCAGACGTTTTGCACATGCGATTGTTGCGCTTACCTTCAACTGCATCTTGGTTTGCACGCGGCCCAATTGGGCCTATGGCAGAGATTACCATATACACTCCGATGAGGCAAAAAACTTTGTTAAGACTAACCAGCATAAACATGACATGAGCATCAGTAAATATAAAAATCACACTAAATGCCAGAACTTGAAACTATTGTCAAATTAAGTAATCCTACCTGTGCTTAGTAGTTAGTACTGCTTACGCTATTACAGAAATGACCAATGGGCCAAATCAGTTCATGCATAAATCTCCCTAAGCTTTTTTGAGTGATCCCCCAACAGATCCATGTTGGACCTTCATTTTTAAAATTCTTTTGTTTCATTTGTTAGGTGTGATCAAGTGTTTTAAAAAGAATCAAGGCATTAGCCTGCTCAGCTACCATACATGTGCGTCTCTCTCTAGGACATTATTAGCAATTTAAGCAGCCCTATTTATGGATAAATACTATAATAAACTAGTTGGCCTACCAGATGGGTGATAAGAGGCATGGCCAAAATCGTTTTCTCATTGATGAATTCCTTGGGCTGGACAACATCCGGCGCTTGCTGTAATCTTTCCTTGATTAGTTTCAACTTGGCCGCAAGTTGTTCAAGTTGTCCAAATAACCTTTCTTGTCTCTGTTCGAGCTGACACAGGTTACTACCATCTATGACCATTCCGGGCAGCTTCACTTCTACATGTACACATGACGTTACCTATGCACAATTGAACAGTCGCATCTGTAACATTTGCCTAATCACAGTAATAGCTCAAATAATTAATCAGCAGGAAAGAAGATAAATGTGAGATGGCCTATTTGAAAAATGAGTTCAAAAGGCTGAATTCTATACGCTCGATGCACTGAATAGAAAGTGCTGGATAAAATGCGACATTCATGCCACTACATATTATGAAAGTTTTTATAAGCAAGCAACAATGCACAATGATTTGCCCTGCGATATGGCATAGCCTACATGCTGCGGCGAAATGCCAGTTTTTATTTTTTTTTAAGAAATCCAGGGTCAATAGGGCCAGGCCCCAATTATAGACCCTAGATACTAGTTGCCATAGAGACACTATTCATTACAAAACAATGTGAGTCTGTTACTGCCGTTACATGGACCTCTAAAGTCGGCTTTAGCTAACGCCGACTTTAGCTACATCGATGTGACGTGTTTACATGGACCCCTAAAGCCGGCTTTAGAAAATCTAAAGCCGACTTTAGGTAAAGCCGGCGTTATTTTAGGTCCATGTAACGGCAGTAAATATCTGGCTACAAGCCCATGATGCCTGAACAAGCCCAAGCTTAGCGCTTTAAAAGTTATAGTGTGCGCGTGAGCTTAACGCTTTGCATGTTTGTTTACAGTATGGGAAAGTCAAAGCAGCGCTCAAACACACAAGACATAAGCGCACGATCATAAACAGTCCTTTACCTTGCTTTACATCTTCTAACTGGTGGGCAAAAGTTAACCGCACCTACTTTCGGTGCTTGTATGTTTGGTTTTATAAGCTAGGGCTATGAAACCAATTAAGTACTAAACTTGTTAGATAGGTCCATCCATTACCCATTTACCGGTACCTTTAAAACGGCGTACCGGTATTGTTATTTTAATTTTTACGAAAGGTCTGCAAAAAAGTTACTCCCAGACATTTAGTATTGTTAAGTAGTTTTTTTTAAATATTATAGGCGTAATTTAATCATACCGTTCAATATGCCCTGCATCAGCAGCCACAACATTTTCAAGTCTCTTTCGCCAGCTTTCAATAACATTTATGATACGATGCTGGTGCAGTTGCTCCCAGCATGCTCTGATTATTTGTAGTTGTAGTAGGTACCTAGGTACAAGGTACTACTATAGGTACAAGAGACCAGCGGCACCGAGTGGAGTCTCGACCAGCCACAACATCGACGAATAAATAAATACCACATTACCACGACGCACCAGTAACCAGAAGCGGTAAGATTCTGGGAATGACTTTTTTGCAGGCCTTTCGTAAAAACGCTCTTAAAAATCAAAGAACATCCAAATTAAAATACCGGTATGCCGCATTAAAGGTAATGGATGGACCTATCCAATAAGCTCTGAATTTGTTTTCTAGCTTTTGAATTGCTCACAACAAAATACATATTAGGCCTACATCTAAATATAACAAGGCTCTCGGGCCGCTTAGCTGCCCATCCTCCTTGTGTCATGCGCCCTCTGTCGCGCTTAGTCTGGTAGAGCGGAGTGCGCGGAGACGCCAGAAAAACAAGGTGCGGCCCTGTCGCCTCGCTTATTTTTATACAAGAAGGGTTCCCACATAGGCTAAGCCATTGCTGGTGCGTGGTCATACAATAAAAACATCCATCTGATTTAGGCTGAATCGAAACCATAGCCACTGAGGAGGAACGAATTTACAACTCATCGCTCAAACCACTGAACCAGTGGCCCACACCTACACAAAAACAAACAATGTGGCCCTTTTGATTTTAATTGATTAAAAATAGTAAATGTGCACGCATCAGAAAAAAAGTATGCTATTTCCTTGTTATAATGTTAAATAATGTAAATCTAGAATTTGAAAGTTTTTCATAGTTTCAATCGCCTGAACAATGAGCTCATGTGCGATGGATTTAAAATACATGCAAATCTGCATACGGTGAACATTCACCATTTTCACATATAAATAAAACCCTAAAAGCTTTAAAAAAACATCAAATATAACTATTGTGGCGACCTAGGGGCGGTCAGCCCACAATAAATAATAATAACTGATATCTAACTAAAGCTTACCCCTCATAGGGATCCAAGTATAGTAGACAAACAACGTAGGTTAGGTTATAAAATGCAATAAAGATGGTTTATTGAGAGATACTGGTTAGCATGACTGCATTGATTGAAGGCATGGCTAAGAGTGATAATATATGTGAATTACATCGAATAGGGATTGGGCGATGTTCCAAAGGAACATCGATGATCAATATCGATTGGATGAAAGGCGGGGTTATGAACATGCCGTCAAACTATGTTTACATTCTAGCCCATACGTTCTAGTTAAAATAAAAAAGTGTGACAATTTTATTTGGTTCTTGAGATTAGTTGGAATAACTAAGACTCAATTGTCAAAAATTCTTAACATTGAGTCTATCTGCTCAAAAAAACACCATCTGGTGCTGTTTTACTGAACTAAACCCCCCTACCCCCTATCGAACGCTCTTAAGCCTTTATGCAAGTAGGCTAGGGTGGTCCTTAAAACAAATTTTTTCTCTTATTATAGGACACTCAACATTTTTGTGTGCTATATAGCCAGAAACTGGCAGGCTCCGAGGACTATTCTACAGAGACCCGTGAAATTCGATGGCAGTTAAACAACCACCGAAAACTTGCCATAACAACTGGCAAGAAAGCATCTCTTCATTTTAACACTCTCGACAGTAAAGTTTTCCCTTTGACCTAACGGTGGCCTGGTCAGCTTACATCGAATTTATACAACATGAAGGCACACTTCTCCAACCAGCATACCATTCACCTTGGGGACCACGCAATCCTTCCCATTCTGCAGCCACTGGTTCCAACCAGCCTAGCCTGACACATCCACCAACAACGGAACCGTCTGCCCTAACAGCATCAATTAAGTCGTCAATAACATGCAACAACAGGCGTACTTCTTGCACAAATGGGTCCTCACAGCAAGGCCATACGTTGATGTCATCTGGTTACCACACCTCCAAGCTGGACGACCCATCCTAATGGAGTACAACACCACTTCCCAACAGATGATGTCGACGTCGAGCCCCTGGACATCTCTACATTGGACAACCATAAACTGATTAGCCACCCATTGAACTAAGCAGCAACGATTAGGACTAATTCAGACAATGTTACTTCAAAAACATTCTTTCAAGCAATCACAGAGTTTATTAGGTCTAAGGGCTAACATTAATGGTATATGCTTGAAACTAACCGAAATTAATGCTGCTGTGCATTTTCATTCTCCCGATATAATTAGCATTTCCAAGACAAGAATTTCAAGTGAGATCCAAGAGGCAGAATTTGGATTGTCACTAAAATATTTAGGAAAGATCGCAACTCCCATGGAGGAGGAGTTTGGATCGCTGTTATCGATTCCTTACACCCTTCCGCTATTACATTTGGCGATGGCGAGCAGATATGGTGCAGAATTCCCTTTAAAACAAAATTATTCTATAGGGGACTTACTATAGAGAAACCAAATACGTCGCCCGATCTTAGTGACTTATGAAGTTCTTAACAAGCTTCAACTCAAATATCCATATGACTGAATTGTTTGATCGGGGAATTTAATTTTCCTTTTATTAATTGGAAAACCTGGAAGATCGCCTTTGGATATTTGTAACCTTCATGCACTTAAAACAGCACTTACTAGTATCGACTAGAACCTGTAATTCCACAGCAACTATATTAGATCTAATCTTAGCTAATGAGTTTTGTGGTATTAACTACTCCTTGCACCCTGGTTTAAGTGATCATGACTTGCGTTTAGTCAGCATGAAAATCTGGAGGTCAGGGTTCATTGCTGGCCGCTAGAATGCAGCAAGGAAGGGCAGTATTTGGAATCGGTATTAAGCTGCGACATCGTTGTGGCAAAAGTGCAAATCAGACTATATTTTATGACCTAACATGAACCATGCAATGTGCCCTGAGCGAAGTGGCAGGAAGATTAACATATAAGAGAAAAATCCCCAGAAATTCAAAAAAGAAATAGACGAAAATTTTGAAATGCATGCCAAATTATATTAGGGTTACGATAGAATTACATATCTAGCTGTAACTTGATGCAGGTGCGAGAAGAACCTTTCAGAGTTCATAGTCTTCGAATCGGCCAGGCGGGCGACGCAGCTGTATGATGACTTGACCACCAGAGCCAGGGCCGGAAGTGAAGCCTAGGTCGCGGGAGGCGTCGTTGGAAGCGGTGGCCACGTTGAAGGAGGGAGCGGTGACGTCGTCAGTCAGCAGCGACTTCTGAGGCGTGGGTGTCATCATCGGAAGCGGCGGCGGCGTCATCGGAAGCGGTGGCGTTGCTGCCATGGTATCGCCGTTTGGAGCGGGCGTGAACAACGGTAAATCTTGCACATTCACAACATGCGCGCATGATGAAGCTTTTGAATCGTAGACAACTTTATAGCACACGGAGTATTCACAAAACGCAACGTGTAAGTGGCCCTTGTAGGGACATGTTAACTTGCTGTCGGAGGCATGAAGCCATGGATAGAGCACTTTATCGTCGATCTGGAAGGTGTTTGGCCAGCGAGTCGTTGAAGCGTAACTTGGAGACCATGTGGGCTTCCTCCAAGTTTGCGTTTACTGCACGACGAATTTCATCAAACAGTTCGAGCTGGTGAACACAAGGAATCATAGGTGTAGGAGATGAACTGCAATTCTTTGGGAAGACGTGGCTGGAACCCATGGAGAAGCAGAAACGGAGAATAGCAGGAAGAACTAGATGGCCAAATTGATAGAAAGGAACATCTAAGTGAGGAAGTCGTCCCAGTTGGCTGCTGGTGGTGACCTTGCAGAGGCAAGCAAGAAGCGTGGCATTCACATGCTCTACAAGTCCATTAGCTTGAGGCATGTAGGGCAGCACAGGAAGATGTTCGATTTCATAGCAACGGAGGAAACTCTGCGTATGCTTGGCAGTAAATCAGGGCCATTGTGCGAAATATAGACAACTCGAGGGCCTTAACAAAAAATGATGTTGGACTCGATCGAGTCCATGACCGTGTGCGCACAGAGAGCACATGGCCCTGGCCAGGACGTATCTCGAAGCGTGGCCAATGTGGATGAAAGACGCGAAATTGCCACTGCGAGAAACCGGAAGTCCAACGATGTGGTCCACGGCGATGCACTCGAATGGAGTTTCAGGAAGCGGACGGCTTCCGAGAAGACCAGAAGCCTTAATAGAGCGATGGTTAGCTCATTGACAAGCCTCGCAAGAAGCCATGTACTTGCTCATCTGGACGCGATATCCTTTCCACCAGTAGCGACTGCCCAGGTGGTCGAGGGAATACCGAGTGTCGAGATGGCCAGCTTCGTCGTGGCAAAGCTTGAGGATGGAGGTCTTAAGTATGCGAGGCAACACAATCATGATGGATGAGCGTCTGAATGTTGCAATGTGCATCAGCACATGTCCTCAACTACATAGCTCTCATGGAAATGGCAGAGGCAGTGGGTGTCTGGAGGCAGAGCAAGTTTGGCACGAATGGCTTTGCAAAAGTTGTCAGACTTCTGCAATTGCATCTTCTCCTTCAGCCAGAAACATTCGTATTTCCTTTTGAGTCCACTGTCCACAGGGTTGACGTTGTCGACATCGTGGACATCACCAAAACCTCGTGTTTGTGGAAGCAGGCCTATTCTTCAGCTTTTCATCAGAATTCAGGCCTCTTTCTAATGGACAAAAGAACCGACATAGATGAATGGATTATTATGTAAATATTCATGCGACATCCATCAAAAAGGTGTCCATAGATCCCCTTGGCTAGGAGTACTAATATCATTGACTGAGTCATACCAGAAATTCTGTCATTACTTATATTTCTCCTGCCACATCGTCATCCACAACGTGCTTGAACTGGCACAGGAAAGCTTCTCAAATGTTGTCCCACCCATGGTTGTGTGGATCTTGTACTGAAGTGATGTACCATTCGCAGGCAGTCCCTTCCAACCAATCAATGAGCTAGGTAACTGTCGTATGTATTACAACCCATAATGTTCATCCACAGCTCATATGTCCAGATAAAGATCAAAGGGTCCATCTTCCCAGTGTACGCAACGACTCCTTATACTGGTAGATAGTGGTGCCTTTCTCCATCTCGGAGCATGACTCGTGTCATAGAGATTGACCCACTCTTTAATGCTGGCATGGACCGCTTCATTCGTGGCTGCCCTGTCCAGAGATCCAGCATGGGATCCAGCAGGTGTTGCGGCAGGCGTCACTTCCGGCAGACCCATCGTCTCTTAGACTATCACAGGGGTTGCCCGCACCCTCTAGATGCACCCAGCTGATGAGTTGGGCTAAGAGGAAAATTCCAATTCGGGATTTCTTCATCTGGCCATCCTCCTTGCATTGGCTGCTCGAGGGCAGCCAGGTAGGCTTCCCTCCTACCAATCCATAGCCCGAGACACCACCACGAACATGAGTGTCCAAGTAGACATCCTCAAATTGGAGTTCCACTTCCGGTTGGCGCTGCTCCGCCATCAAAAGTAGCGATCCCAGCGGGTATCTTACCTGGGCCAACAACAGGCTGCACTAGCTATGGATAATTATATAATCTATGACAATGGCAATTATCGTCAGTGATCATGAAAGATGCCCATCGGCATGACCAATGCGAATGATGCATGTCTTGTATGCTTGTGAGACCTTGATGGCATTTGAGATGTATCATGAATCACTGTGGACAACTATATAGCAACCAACATGAGGCAACATAGATCATCGATGTTTTTAATTCCTTTTCTGTCTTTTATAGCTCCTGATTTCCACTTACATTTACTTTTTAAATTTTGTAACCTTCTGATTGGTTGGCGCTCAATGTTGTCTCTTGCCGCAGTGAAAAGTCAATGGTCGGCCTTTTAAAAGGGGCCGCAAACAAACAAACGAACAGACAGACAACACTGCTATTATACGAGGGTATACGAGGGTATATTGGATTGTTAAAAAACTTACAAATACCGACTAGTGATATCCACAAAAGCCATAATTACTAGGTGATCAGTTTATTGCGGAATTACATGCCATCGCCTTCAACGTTGGAGAACCTGAGATCAGAAATTTGCTTGAGGGAATGGTGGAATTTATCAAGGATGTTTAGCCAAGTACAGAGCTGGGAGAAGGAATTCAACTGGACAGACGTGATTTCTTCCTGAATGATAAAAAACATAGAACGATTAACACGCTTGTAATTTATCATAAAATTGCAGCGGTGATGATGAAACTTCCCACCCTATTTACATATGGTTAATTGAGGGGTGAGGAGCTACCCTGTTATTAAATCTTAATTAACCAAATTTATCTTTGTGCTAAACATTTATCTTTACAATATGTCAACCAAAGGAATTTCAAAAGCAGAGAGATAAAGCCAGTTACAACGCAAACGACTCCCCCCCCTCCCAAACTCCAACATCATATATAAACTCAGTGGCAGGTTTGTCATCAGCCTTAATAGACAGTATATTGGTCAGGAAACAAACTTAGGCCTACCGCATGGTGATCATAATCCAGATGGGGCAGCACCTCCAAATCTTTGACATGGTCATTTAAATTATTCAAGACCAATGCCATCGTTTCAAAAGTTTTACAAACATTCCTGCGTGAATAGAATAATTCAATCTTAACATTATGGTAGCAGGCGTGGTATACTCAGTATTATTCATTAAAGACGGTTCATTTTGTCAGTCATAATTTTCTCATAAAAGATTATATTCGTAAATCCGATGTTTCGCTCCTTTGAGAACATCGAGATCCGGGCCGAGTTACTGTATATGATGCCACGGAGTAGTCGTGAGTGAGCAGAGCAAAGCAGAAAGCTCTGCTTTACCAACCGAGCCACCGGAGCTCACCCATCTTGGATTTCTCAAATCGTTCAGTGTTGCCATCCGCCTAGTGTCAGACGCCTCTGTATAAAGTGTATATGTAGTATCTGTACTTTAATGTATCTGATACTTCGAGGTATCAGAAATACCCGATACTTATGTTGTTTTGAATGAAACATCGATACTTTCTTTTATTTTTATGTGATTAAATTAGTTTATTATTAGATTTATGGAGATTAAAATATTAAAAATAATCAAGTATTAATTAATTCTACATATTTAATACATTTAATTGGAATAATAGATGAAAGATAACAAACCATGCTATAGGATTCAAACCAACAGCTAAGATAAGATGATGACGACAGTGTTATCCAGAGTATCACGATGAGGCCAATATTGAGATAAAGTTGGCGGCACGGTCTTACATACAGGTCTGGAAACTCCCTGGATTTTCTGTCTCGCTTAGCGAAGACCAATTGCATACTTAACC
>JAQIYI010001469.1:0-11858 GCA_034700265.1 Polyzonium germanicum
GCCTACATTGGGAATAGAATTAAAAGTAGCGCAATAGTACACTGAAAGTTATGCTAAATCTGAATTTATGCATCGCAAATGCTACAAATCTTTACAGTGAAATCGAGTTCATAATTTTCACTGCACTGCTATTACGCTATTTTTAACTTAACGAAACGCTGACATACAGCGAAGTCCGTGCTTAACGCAGCGTTTACTGCTGGCGGAAATTAATTTTACAATTTAGCGCTAAACCGAGTGAGTGGTAATCGAAAGCCGCATCTGCTTAAATCAGATTAATCAATCAATCAATCAGGATCAATCAGGCAGATACATGTCCGTGCCCGAGGAACAGTCAAGTGTAAACAGGCTGCATGTCAGCCTGTCGCCGCTCTTGATTTAAGTTGATTGCCATTTCACTAATTCGTTTTCTTCATGAAGACAAGCGCAATTTCTAGTTTTGAAAGTTTGAACTTGACCGTGTCCAGTTTGTGACGAGGTCAGGTCAAGGTTAGTGGCACTGCGACGACTAGCCTACCTAAAGCAAAAGGCGTGCACAGAATGGCCGCGCAGATGGTCAAGATTGCATGCTCAGAGTGGGCCTGGATAGTTGTTGCCATTTTAATAGGGCTTGGGCTCACCCGATCAGGCCCACGAACAACAAACAAAAACAACTGAAAAATGAAAACTGAAACTAGGTTGAAGTTGTACATTGCATGAACATTGGGCGTGCGTGGTTGGCCCAGTTTACTATCCTGTTCCGATGTTAATTCCGCTTGAACATCACCCAAGATATGTAGGCCTACGCAAAACAGAAATAAAGCAATAAAACATGTGATACGGACGCAGTTATAATACGAACCGAATTTTTAGCCGGTGCCTAATCGATTGTTTCATATTTTTTGTATCATTTAAGATTTAAGTACAAAGCTAAGTTCATTTAATAACATACAGGCAATTGATTTTTTAAATTTTTCAAATATTTAATGGTTTTTAAGGAATGTGTTAAGAGGGGAGAGAGAATCAAGGTAGGCCTAACTAGGCTAACATAACAATAAACAAGTAACCCACTTTCTTCCAACTTGCAACTATTATTTTGTTTTGTTTAGTTTTCCTGTAGAATTTCTCTCCCCTGAAAGTCTCTGCCACCAATCTCGGCTTAGATTATCCCCTCCTGACCCACTCGACCCTCACCTGACTTAAAACCCATTAAACACATTTTCGCACTACCTTTGCAAACTCACTCATTATTTGTTTGGAATTGATTTAAAACTGCTGGTGCTTAATTTAATTTCAAGATGTCTGCTTGTCTTTCAGGCGTATAAAATGTCTTGATATGAAAATAATCAAGATTTAAATTTTCATTTCCGGCCTGATCAATCGGAATTAAGATTTGGATTTGGTTAAATTGGCGCCGACTTCAAGCGTTAATTGATTTAATTTTGAATTTTGAATTTATTTTTTTGATTACGTACCGTAGCGCGGCGCACGTCCGAATTACATTCGCGTGAAATTCACGCATACACACGGGGTAGGCCTACTAAAATTAATATCTGCATGGTGTGTGACAACTGGAAACAAAGTAGCTCCAATCTTGGCGGTGACGTCTGGCCAACCATGACCTTTGGCCCGCGATGGCACACATCTGCCAAACAATAGAGCATAATAATTTCGAAATTCAAACGATGAATTCGCGCACTCTGCGTACGCTCATCAATTAAAAAGACCTTTTGTTTAAGATTTTGATTTAAATAAAACAAATTTCAAAAAAGTAAATGTCAACCTTTACCTTGCCTACTAGGCTAGCATACAGATTAACAAAAAAGTGTTAATTTTTACATGTGTGGCCCAGTCAGCTAGACCTGGCTTTCAACTCGTAATGTTGAATGATTACACATGTCTATAGGACTACGTGCAATTCAATGTGCAGCAATTTTTTATTAGGTCGAGTTCTGTTTTTCTTTTGTGTTTATGTAATTGCTAATGTTAGATCATTATCTGCACATGTACATACATGCTGAATTGCAGCGCATAATCGCACAGAAAACCCCCTGAAGAATTGAAATCATTCAGCTTGTCAGCTGAAACACTGAGATCTTTTAATTGATAATTAGGCCTATCCTACCTGAAAAACAACTGTTTCAAATGTGACCCGACTTAATTTATAGCCTTACCAGGTTCTTATTTAAATTTATTTAGGTAAAAAAATAATTGCTCTTGAAATAAATTATGTAAGCTTTAAAACTTTTTATTTGTTTATTTCTTGCAGTTTGTTTTCTGAATTTAAATAGGCCTCTAAAGGCACACATGCATGCATAATATATTGTTTAATACGTCTCTTCAGCCATTTAATACGTAATCCTGGTCATTCACCTGCTCTTGATATGACGTCATCATTCATATTATATTCTTCTTTCACTGGTGGCAGTGCTGTGTATGTTGTGGTTTTTGTTCTGTATTATTTTAGGCCTAGTTTTTTATTACTCTGCATGGGCCTAATTATTCACGTTTTAGAATTTAGAGCATGATCGTCAACCGGATCTCGAGCTCGCAATTGTGCTATTACATTAAAATTGAGGCAAATTTCGAGCACAAAAGGAAATCTTAAAGAAGGCTTAATCTAATAACAATAATAATAATATACATGCACATGTATGTACGAGTAGGTCCTATTACGCCTATAGAAATGCAACAATGGAATAAAAAATATTTCTTTATTCACAAATCCTGCAAAAAATTCAATAAGATTATTCGAATTTTAGCTTCCATTTTCTTATTTTAGACTTATCTCACGCATACAATTTTTTGAGTTAATATCTTAAAGAGGTAGGCCTAATTTAATATTTCTTCTGTAATTTCTGAAAATTCATTTTTTTTATGAATTTATTTCCAGTTTTCCGTCATCGATGCGGATCATGGCGATATCGATGCTCTGAAAGAATGCAAGATGGCGGCGCCCATGAATTGTGACGCTCGCATTGACAATTCCACGAGTAATGTGCCAAAAATGAGGTGAATTTAATTAAATATCTGTTTGTCGCAACATTGTGAGACAGAAAGTGTTCAGAATAACCTGTTAGACACTTTAACAAGTGACAGGTTTATCGTCAATTTAGCATTCTTAACGGTTAATCAATTAGGTTTAAAGTTGGCCTATCCCCCTAGGTTACCAGCCTATAATTCCAGGAATTGGGAATTAGAAGTCGAATTAGCCGGAACTAAACTCCCGTGTAACTGCATATTATATAAACATGTATTTGTTTCATGAAGCCACAAGAAATTCAGAGCGCAACTTAAGAAGCTGAGACGCAAGCGAATAAGACAAACGCTGGCGAAAACCCGAAAAGAAACGTCCAGCGGCGATGATTCTGGTGAATTTCTCATGACATTTCTAATTTCTAGCGTTACAAAGACTCATCTTTATATAGGCCTATTTATTTATTTAATTACCGTATTATGTATTTATATTTTATTTATAATTATATTTATGATTGTATTATTACTAATTATTCCTACGTGGTTTTAGATTCTGAAGACGCTATCGAATCCATTTCGTTTAACAAAGCATCAATACTGGCTACTGATGAATTAATTAGAGAAGACGAAGCGCGAGAACGGTATAAATAAATTCGTTAGAACAATTTACCATCTATTGCGTACGGACGCAGGGCATACGTAACTGATTTTGCCAAACTATCTTTTTCTATAGTGAACGTCTTAATCGCGAATGGCTTCAACGAGAAGCTGCTGCTCAACGGGAGTTCCAAATTCGAAAGGTCAAAGAGGAGCTGATGAGAAAAGAAAGGGAAGACAAAGAGGTACTTGCTATTTGGGCGACTATCGAGGTATTTAGTAAGCTTACTTCGACTTATTTAATTGCGTGAGCAGAGAGAGATCCGCGAAGAATGGGAGGCACTTCAGAAAAAAGAGGACGCCAAGAAGAAGCGGCTGGAGGAGGAAGCTCAAGCGAAGAAAGATCGCGAGGTGATGATCAGTCAGATGCAGATGATTGCAGCTTCATGGGGATTCATTTTCCTATTCTGCGAACCCATGATCCAAGTTATTTCAGTCTCAGAAATAATAATATCCTTGCTCGATAATTCCAAGTAAACCGCGCATCAAAAAAGCAAGTAGGCATAGACGGTTCTTATTACCAGGTATTAAGATAATCGTAGGCCTACCAATCTAAACGGAAGTTCCTTGACTAATTGACATTGACACTGCACCACTTTGGATGGAAAATGATACTTGGCAGTGCGTTGCCTCGACGCATATCCCGTATCTTTTATAAATCATTGGAAATGAATTGGCCCTTTAGGTGTATTTCTTTAATCCTTGCAAGGGTTGAACATGCTTGGAATTAACTAATCTATTCAGAAGAACTGGATCTTGAGATATTTAATATGCAATCGATCAAGCATTTCCAATCCTATAATCTTAAATCCCCTTTTATACATCCATTTTGTTTTCTTAATTTAAATCATTTAAAAAAGCAAATTATTCGCGTTTTGATGTGCTCATCGTTTACAGGCTGCCTTGCTGAAAGAAGCCACGCAGAACACGGCGAAAGTAAGTGTTAAGCATGTAGTTTAAATCTTAAAAGCGTGAAAAAGCATTTGAATTTTTTTATTTCTAGTATGAAGGTCCATGGTGTAATCCTACAGCTCCAGCTGACTATGGCAGCGAACTGGACAAAAACAACTGTCCTTTCTACTTGAAAACGGGAGTCTGCCGCTTCGGCGAAAAGTCCGTTTGAACCCTCATTTCAAATATACTCTGAATATTTTAAGAGATTTTGTTAAGAATTTCATTTTATTTCTGGTAGATGTTCAAGGGCGCATCCTCGTCTACCCATCTCTCGTACGATACTCATTCCACACATGTTCGATCACATCGGCATGGACAAGGGGCATCGAGACGAGTTTGACGCCGACTTGTGTCTCGAATACGAAGATAACGAGCGCTTCCAGCAATTCAGGTTTTTTTGCGGACACTCGAATTTATTAATTATGGTTTATTTTTTTCCTTTATTAATCACTCAATGTGGGAATGTACGAATGTTTGTGTAGAGAGTTCAGCGACGACGTTCTGCCCGAATTCAAGAAAGCCGGCAAAGTTGTCCAGTTTAAAGTTTGCCGAAATTACGAACGTCATCTTCGCGGAAATGTCTACGTCCAATTTGAGAAGTGAGCACCGAGCTGCCAACTTTTAAAATTGTATAGTTAATTTTTATTTACAAAATGTAATTTATATTTATTTTTTTTCTTTCAAGGGAAGAAGAAGCGATGTCGGCATTTCAGATGTTCAATGCTCGCTTTTATGCAGGAAAACAATTGTCTTGCGAGTTTACCTCGATCGCTAAGTGGAAGTCTGCCATTTGCGGTAAGATGTCGCTTTAAATTATTATTATTAGGCTTATTATTCATCATTGAAGCACGATTGGTTTCTTTAACTTACAGGACTCGACCAGTTCAACCGTTGTCCGAAGGGGAAAAACTGCAACTTCTTGCATGTCTTCAACGATCAAAGTAACGAGTTTTTCGACGCTGATCGTGATCTATCACCGTTGAGAGATAGTCGGTGAGAATTAGCATTAATCAAATAAACCCTGTTTTTAAATGGACGGACGGCGTCTTAAGCGGTGTTAATTTTTCATCCTCTGGTTCATTCAGGCGGACTTACAACGTGAGCAGTCGACGAAGAAGCTCGCGTTCCAGTCGACAACCGCGTTCACCCTACAGTAGTCGTCGTAGTCAGCGACGTTCTTCGTCTCACGAACGAAATAGCAGAAGATCATGTAGAGAATCGACTAGGAGGCGGCGGCGTTCTAGGTCTCGTTCAAGTTCACTGGATCGGCGAAGACAAAAACGACATAAACATCGTCAACGTTCAAGAAGTCCCTCTTCCGATGATGATGACGAACGCACGCGGGAAAGATCAAGATCTCGAAATCAACACAACAACCACGGGTCACGCTCTCGAGACCGACCGCCAAAGATGCCCGATAAACGGGACGTCACAAAGATTCAAGTAGGACACGACGAGAACACGTCGACCAGAAACAACGGACACAGCGTCGACGAGTTCTCCTCAGTGGAAACTAGGTTTATAGATTGATTTCTGATTTATACGCCAGAAATAAGTGGATTTATGTTATAAGATTTTCATTTTTATCTTGTTTTGTTAATCTCAGTTGCAAGAAATCGAAGAAGTCGAAAAGCAAACACAAGAAATCATCGTCTAGCAGACGACGCTCTTCATCATCGTCATCATCTTCAGACGTTGGCAAAAAACGTGGCAAGTAAAGTAAGTCAAAAGTTTTTGTTAATTTTCTAAGTCCACCATGTCTTATGTGGACAAAGATTGGTACAAATTATCATTTAATCATCATTTGGATGTAAAAAAAGCCATGCTCGTTCGGGCAACTAATTTTGATTACCTGGTACTTAAAAATAATTATTTTACCCGGTTAGTGGCATCTTATATAAATCTTAAAAGAAATCCAAATCCTTTCCCCCCACCCCCCTCCATTTAAAAGGAAATTTAAACCAAAGTTAACCCAATCGACGTTCTAAAAACAAATTTTAACAACCAAAAAATATGAAACTTGCACCAAAAGAAAAATGTAAAGTAAATTTTTAATTCTGTTAATTGCAATAAATAATTAATATTTGTATTTCTAAAGTTGTAAGTCCAAAGTTTGTGTTCACTATTTGAGTCGCCTAGTGAAGTTTTTCTAGATTGCGGTCACGCTCAGCTTTTGCATTGCTTGACTATCGTCTAGTTACGAGATAGATTTCGACTAGAAACTGCACTGAGCATTTAGAAAGCACATTTTGTTACACCTAATTAAGAAATACTTTGAAAATCGTGGTCTTGCCTTCCTTTGAAGTTTCAACGGTAAACTGTTCATTGTTAAGGCTAAAATAAAAACATAAAAATATGAATAGTTTTTATAAGCAATATACGCTTATTGCTTAGTTAAAAGAAATGTATTGTAATTTTTGGTTCTCAATCGCTCGCAATCCTAAAATGTGTTCCCCGTCAAACAAAAAGGCAAAAAATGAAAATCAGAATCCGTAAACTATACCGACAAATAAACAAACAATCCACAAATATGAAATATGACAATTTGTTTTATTTTCCGACATAGGTTTTTTATTCTTCGTCCTGTTTTCTTAAATGCTACACATTAGCAGTGGTTATTAATAATAATTTAATTTTTAAATTTCCAGCATTTGTTTTAAATTCCTGTAAATATTTTTGTTAGCATTCGAGTGAAATAGGCAGCATGGATATTTATTGGATATCTTGCATATATACTGTACAATTTTAATAATCTCGTGCAAGATGCAGAATTCTTAAATCTACACTCTCGTATTTAAATATATTTATAATTTTTTCTTTTAATCCCTTTTGTCACTTAAATGGTTAGCGATGGTTAATTGGGACCCGAGAGAATAAAATAAAGCAAATGCAAGCAAGAAATTAATTAGGCGTAGGCGTACTTGAGAAGCGTGCCATTTACAATTATTGCAAAATCGGTTTTAGAATTAAAGTATACAAACAAAACAATAACAAAAGCTGGTGAGTAAGCAGATAGTCAAGGTGTGGTCGGCTGCAGGCTACTAACTAGGCATAATTAAAGAAACCTTTAACGATATTTTTTGGACGGCCTACTGATCTTTTCTAAACGGAGAACACATTTTACGAGGCGAGAGAATTATTGTGATATTTCCTCTTCAAAATTGCTAATCAAGAATCTAAATTTATATCGGAAAGAACTCGGGGAGAAATGGTCTAGAAATAAATAAAAAAATAATATAAAGTGCAAAACAAATAAGGAAGGAAAAAATGATTAGTTAAGCAGATGGTTAAGGAATGGTTTTTCTTATATTGTTTTTTTGGGAGTTTTGGTTATCAATTAACATTTAAACAGTCAACAGTTCATCATCTTAACCAAGACCATGATCTTCGAAGAAACCTTGAGGTGTTTCCTCCTGAGAGAAATCAAAACAAAACAAAAAACAAAATTTAAAATGCCATATTTTAGATTGCTTAAAAAATAAACCAACGGAACTTTTTTAAAAATATATACAAGAAGCTTAGAGTTGACAGCAAATTTCTTTTATTGAACATTTTAACGTAAGTTTTACACAGCCAAAAAAAACCGTTCAAACTTCCCCCTCACCTTTGTGCACGAGCATAAATTAACGGCGATTAGGCCTAATTATATTTGATCATTTCAAGATTTTAAAATTGAATTTTTATTTTGGCAAAATGCACAAGGAACCAAATTGGAAGATCAAAAACTGCATTTTATCAAGAAACATTTAATTGTGCGCAAAGTTTAGAAATAAATCAAATAATTGTTTCGTTTGAAGCGTCAAAATATGGAAAATTAACAATCCATGTTGGCTAGGTGATCAGCTTTGTGCGTAAACAATTCGACGATTGAACTGCTCAGAAATTCAGTAAACCCACTTTAAAAAATTGTGCGTATTTCATGGCCTTATACTTCAAAATTAAAACAAGCTTAGATGCCTAATTAGTGGACTAAAAAAAACTTTAAAATAACAAAAAAAAAACCCTGCTGTGATTAGATGAGCCCGAGTTCCTCTAAAGTACCTTCCAGAGCTTCTTGCTTCATGGGTGAGGAACAAAGAAATGCAATTTTAAAACCTGCCTACAAATACTTCGCTCCGACTAGGAAAGCTAGCTGCAGTTAGATATTTAACTAGGCTTATTGTTAACATTTCTAGTCGAAACGAAACATTAATCTACTCAGACCTTTTGAAAGGCATGTGTAGTGAATTTGTTGTAATTAAGCTAGCTTAAAACGTAGACCCACCTCTTGAAGCAAATCCTGCGCCGCGATCGCTTTCAAAACACTTTTCTTGCTCGTCTCTTGAATCTCGCCGCCCAACAGCAGCTCGTCCAGCATGAAATAGGCCTTCTCAAAGTTGAAGATTATGTCCAGCTCGCACACCTGATCATTGATAAGAAATTGCGAATGTAAATTGCTCAATGCGGCCTACTTTAAGGCTGGAGTCGCATTGTGAGATTCATATCGCGCGACCCTACGAAACCTTTTGTTACCACTGGTTTGATAAAAGGTTGCGTTGAGTTGCCTGATAAAAAGTGCACAGTGCGAATCTAGCTTACTTAACTGCGCTCTAGCACGAGTTGCACATCAAGAACAATAACGTAAATATACTGACGCTGCCAAAGTACTTGTCCAAGAGTTCGACGTAACGATGGATGATCTCGAGGGTCAATAGTTCGTTGTCGAACTGTTCGATGGCGCAGCAAAAGTACAAGCTCGCATATCTAGCACGGTATGAAGAACGCAATTAGGCCTTCAGACTTGTGGATTTAAATGAGATAATTTGCAGGCAAATACGAAAGTACCTTTTGTAGACGACCTTGAGGTCGCGCCACTCTAGGAAGCTGCACATTTTGGGCTTCCTGGACAAGACCGTCGTTATGAGCTCGCGCGTGATTTTCTTCTTCACCTTGTCCGGGTGCGCGACGTACCTAGTGTTGTAAATTAAAGTTTCAATTGGTTCTTGTCTGGAATTATCAAATTTATTATTGAATATTCTTCTTATATCACTTACCACGTCTGAAGACGAAGTTTACCTGATGATGTTAATAAATTAAGGTATATTTATATTAGTAAAATTTACGTAAGGTTGGTAGCCTACTGTGATGGAAAGGCTTGAGATTATTTTTTAATATATATTTTTTAATTTAGGGTCGTACCTTGTCGGCTGAATAAAAGCATGAACTGCATCTTCAGGAATGGAAAATTATGTGAACATTAGCTGGGCGCTGGCTAGCTTAATCAGGGCGAGGTTCTGACAAGTGAGACTTGAGCTCTTGAGACAAACTGGCCTGAGCTGGGCGTTGGCCTCAGACCTCAGTTGGCCCAATTTTCTAAAATGTTGAAAGGAATTGTAGATTACAACAAACTCACCATCTTTTCGCAGCGTGAACTTCCTATGTCGGACCGTGACTAATCGTTGAAAAAGCTTCAAAACATCTCAAAGGTAATAAAGCCTAATTTAAATCAATTTAGACTTTCAGCGTAATCCGATAGCATGGCAAGTTAGCAACGTAGCAGACGAAATGCGACCATGGGCGCCGCCATTTTGTTTTCGTCTGCGGGACTGCCTTCGCTAAACAAATTGACGATATTAATAATCGAGCTAATTATCGACACAAACTAATTTAATAAATCATAATAACTAGCTATACAATTATTTGAAATAATTTACCCGGATTCAATTCAGTATTTAAAATAATAGATTGGATTGATGTATAGGATGACGTCACTTCCGCTAATTAGCATTGCACTTCCGCCCTCAATGTCTGCAAGTGGGACCCGTGCGACATCCGGCGGAGGTTTAGTTAACTAATTAAAATGTGACGAAAGCCTAATCCACGCGTGTCGTTAAATGTGATATTTTGTGCAGTTGTTCACTCTTGACAAGAGTAAAGTTAATTATAATTGAGGCTATTTTATCGTGGACGAGTCAAAATGCCGCGAGAAAGACGAACAATGGGCCTGGGAGTGATGCTCCTCGCGTCCCAGCTGATGAGCGTCGGCGTCTTCAACATTGCTCCCGTCACGCTCGTCTCCATTCTAGGCCAGGTATTCAAACGTTTTCAAAATTCACGCAAACTTTAACGTCGTTAATTAACCAGAAATTAACGTGCCCATTTAATTATAGGTCGCCATTTATTTGAGACTGGTGAAGCTGCCGTGGGCGAGCAGAGTGGGCGACGTGTGTGTCAGCTCGTACTTGGTGTGGCACCGAAAGCAGTGGCGGCGTCTTTTGACGGCCACCTTTGACCACGGCGACGACATGCATCTCTACTATAACATGGTGTCCTTCCTCTGGAAGGGCATCACGCTCGAGCGACGCTACGGCGCGCGCAAGTTCTTCGTGGTGCTCGCCATCTTCAGCGTCGCCGTCAACGTAGTCTACGTGGCGCTCGGCGAACTCGCGTCCGAACTGGCGGATGACTATTCCTACTCGAACCAGTGCGCCGTCGGATTCTCCGGTATTTACCTTGTGTTTAGAGCTCTGCATAATTGTACGGCCTGCTCGCATGAGCTGGTCCACACTGACTTTAGTTAGGCTACGCCATTCTTACGTAAAAAAAAGCTAATTCTACCAGCGTGGTCCGCTTTCGAGGGCATTACGACGTAAATCTAATTCTGGGCACTTCACTTGCAGGTGTCCTGTTCGCCCTCAAGGTGTTGACGACAAAGCACACGCCAAACACGATGACGAACGTCTCGGGCATTTGGGTTCCTGTCAAGTGGGGCGTTTGGTGCGAGCTCATTCTCATTCAGCTGCTGGTGCCCAATGCGTCTTTCTTGGGTCACTTGGCGGGCATCGTCGTCGGACTGGCCTACACCAATGGACCTCTTAAAGTCCTCGTCAAAGCCGTATGTGGTGAGTTCCGATCGAATAACCCTCGAATTATTAGGCCGACTTAGTATTTTTTTAGCCTTTTGAATGGGTCAATTCCACCATCGTTTACGTTAATTATGATAATGGACATGAATGTTTTTCAGGTGTTCTCGATGGCTTCTCTGGCGAATCACGACGTCCCAGCTACACCTATTACTCTGGACCAAGCGGACGGCGATAACAATTCGTCATAACCATGATTGGAAATCGTGAGTGAGCTTTTAAAGTAGAAATTACAATTTTTATTTTATTTGCACTTACATGTAAGTTTGACAGTTAGACCTATAGTGTAAGAAAAGTTTAAAAAAGTGATTATCTACGGGTAAACATGAATAATTATAGCAGGCTATGGTTGCTCAGGAGGATAATTGAAAGCAGTTATTGATTTAGAAG
>JAQIYI010001470.1:0-11849 GCA_034700265.1 Polyzonium germanicum
ATTTGAACTGCGATGTGGCTTATATGCATCCGTATGGATGGGAAAAGCCATTAGTGTTAAGAAAAGAAGAAGAAGAATTTGTTTGTTATTTCTTTCGTGGTTTGCGGCGCGTCCGAATTTCGTCCGATTTCCGTCAGTTATCAATTTCGGTAAGACAGTAGCCGTAGTTTGTGTTTACCGTCAGCGCGTTTATACTGCAAGGCCTACCGCCGGCCGCTGTGCCCGCTGTTTGTCGGAGTTTTCCGATAAAATTGTAGGCCTAGGCCTATCGACACAACTAGGCCTACCGCGGCCTACGCCCGTGTAACGCCTCGACGAGGATCTGTCACCGGTACTTTCAGGTTAGACGGCGGCGGAGGCTTGTTTGTTCATGCAAGCAAGGATAGATGTTAAGAGTACTATGACTGCGTAATCCAAGTGCAAGCCCTCGTCAGTTCGACGGAACCCACCCTGCGTAATTGAGCCATGAAGCTCAAGGAACTGGAAGGTTATCTTGGCAACATCGAAGATTTCGACAAGCCAAAGGTCAAGCTGGAGCAGTACACCACTCGACCGCACATAGCAGGTTGGCATTTATAAATGAGATACGCAAGACCATGCCTAGACTACTGTCCACAAATTGCAACGTACAAGGGTTTATCGCTTCTAAATTGAAGGTTTTGTAAAAAGAACATGAAATGTAGAAAGTTCGTTTTTATACAGATTTTTTATTAACATTTAATTGTTGCAAAGTTTCTATGCTTCTTTACGCCGCCATTCACGTTTAAACTTAATATTGGACCAAACCCATCAGTTTGTCCAATTATCGGTTTAAACGCGTGATTGCCGGCTTGTTTAAGTTTGCATGAAGGTTTATGGCTCGTCTTTGATGCGCTGTTTATAATAAGATTTAGATCAACATATATTTTCGCTTACCGCGTATTTTGTTTATTTTTCAAACAGCGCGTCTTTTGCACACGATCGATTCGCATTTTGACGACATTCGAGGGAAGGTTTTGATGGATTTGGGCTGTGGTCCCGGAGTGTTTCTCGTCGGAGCGTCTCTGCTCGGAGCGAGGCGAGTCTTAAGGCTGGTGTAATAACGGCCGCCGACGTATTATAATCAGCCCATCTAAGGGCCTAGGTCATTGCTTAAAGGGTTGGACCGCGGGTTAGAAAATGAATATTGTTTTCTACCCGTACAAATCATTGTAGACTTACAATGTAACCCTAGTTTAAAACTAGTTTACTGTAGCCCAATTATGCCTAGCTGCATGCTTTTTCCTCTTTTCTGTCTTTCTGGATATTCCATAATTTTGACAGGCAGCAAAGTGCGCTCGCCATTATTTTAAAGGTCCTTATGTTTTAAAAATCCACACACACACACGCCATGTTGAGGAGGGTCTTCCTATATTTTCCAATGTTAATGTACTGTACCTCAATTTTCAAATGAAATAGAAAGTTGTCTCAAGAAGGTTTCACAATTTCATTGCATTGCAATGTTAATTTTTCTTTTGCTTTTACGCAGTTCTTGCATCGGCGTCGACATCGATGATTCGGCGCTGGAAACCTGCGCTCGAAACTGTCGAGAATTCGAGTTGAGCAACGTGGATTTGCTTCGCGCGGACGCCACGCAATTGACGACGTGCCTCGTGGTTAATCCTAATCAACGAAGTCTCGTCGACGTGGTTATCTCGAACCCACCGTTCGGCACTAAACGCAACCAAGGTCAGCGCAAGCTCAACTATTTGCCTTCATTACGATTGCTTTGTTTAATTACGCTTTGTCTTATACTGCTGCTCGAAGGTGCGGATATGTTGTTCCTAAAACAAGCGCTGATGTTGGCTGACACGGCCGTCTATTCTCTGCACAAGACTTCCACGCGTGAGGTATGGTACCGGAAATAGTCCTTCCCAATGGCGCAACACCGGGAGCTTTAATACGCCGATAACGATCGATATTGAGTTCTAGATGCCCCGCGAATGAAAACATAGTTACCGTACGCCACTCGGCATGCAAATCTAGTAATCCAAAATGTCCAATTGCGAACAGCACATCGTGAAGAAGGCAGCCGACTGGAAAGTCAAGATGGTAGTCCTTGCCGAGCTGAGATTCGATCTGCCGGCTACTTTCAATTTCCACAAGGCAAAGTGTGTGGACGTCGCCGTCGACTTCATTCGCTTCTCGCACCTCATCAAGGATGGCGGCCACTCTTCGCCATTGCTAGCCGCCTAGACGGCTACATTCAAATGGAGGTTTCACTAGGCCCTACGGCTATACATTGAGCTTGCCATAGGCGCCAACTTTTCTAAAAGTGCATCTAGTTTTTTTTCTATGGGAAGGTAGTCTGAGCGAGTGAGGACTTTGTTAATTTATAATTCGCTTTTACATTTCGTTTTAATATGCTCTCTATTTAATGAGAAATTAACATTGTTGTTGCCACAATGGTCATTATTGCAAACATGAGATTACCTGGAAATGTACATGTATGAAATATCATATTGTGAGATTTCTATTAAACATAAATTTTGAGTAATTGCTGTCAAAGTTTTAAAAAATAATGCAACACAAAAAATGAAATGTCAAATGCTTTTAAAATAAGGAAAATCAAGTCACAAATTAATAAAAAAAATGAGCTCACAAATAAAATGAAATTTATTAGGCCAATTCATTTATCGGACTAAACTGGGAGGTTGAAGGTCATATAGGCTTAAATTTGAAATTTTTTACATAATAATCATGTACCATAATTTATCAAAGGTTGATTTTGACCACAAAGGCAATTAATTGGGTGACCCAATTAATTTGGGTCCAGAGGACCTGTTGACCTCGAAAAACCCCGAAAGAAGCAGGCTTAGAAATATTACGATAACTAGGCCTACAAGAAATAAAAGCTAAACAAAACAAAACAAAAACAATAGAAATAAAAAGCTCCCTGAAGTTCCCTGAATCCCTTTACGAATGCAGAGCATGGCTCGCGAGCCCCGAGTCGCGCATCCTTCTCAGCCAGCTGACGTCACGCGGTGACGTAGGCTCGGGCCGCCCCCCGACCAATGGCGTTCGTTCTCCTTATATAGCATTTTGCCGAGCGTCTCTGAGCTGGCACTGGCAGGCGCAGCTGGGTGTGTGAGATCTGTTCGCTTCGCTTTTCGTCTGCGACAAAAGACAAAATAAAGGACGGCGGCCGAATTTCGGACGGAGAAACGGTTTGTTCGCCGCTGCAACGCCGGGTTTCGTGCGTCCCATTCACCCGAAGTCTCAAGTTCTCAACTTTGGTGAGATTATGCGGATTATCGCACGCTATCTGTACATTCTGTTGATTTCAAATTCAATCATGTAGGCCTACATTGAGAACTTAGATGACGTCATAATGGCGTCATAGTGACTACCTCTTGTTGTCTTGCGTCTCTAAACAAGCTATGTTTTCGAGCGTGCTGACGTCCACATACAGCAGATTAGCTACAAATCTGAATGTAAGGCTTTGGCCTAGGCCTACATGTAATTTAGGCTTACCTTGCAGGCGCGCGACGACTCGGTGGTGAGTTGGTGACTCATCTAGACTTGTGTTTTAAATAATATAGACCTAGGTCTACTTAACCCGACCATATAGACCTAACCAAATCGCATGAAGCATGATCTAGGTGAAGTTAGGCCTAGTTAGAAATTAGCACAAAGTATGCCTAGGCCTGACTAGTCACTATATAGGCTGATTAGGCGAGGCCTAGTTTGGACTGTGGACAGACACCGCACGTAGACCAGTGCTCAGTCGACACTTACTTGAGTGGGCCTTAAGTGTCGACAGTGCATTCATTTGCCCCGATAGCCACCCTAAGCCTCCATTAAAGTCGCCTAAATGCTAAACAAATGTGTGTGGGCCTAGGTCTAGTCGGGCAGGCGAAAGAGCCGGCCCTACTTTCATTGAGATTTACATTTAAATTTGGGGGCATTTCCTCTTCCCCGCCTTAAAATCTACTGCGTGGGCAGTTATTAAAGCACATATATAGGGTGTAGGCCTACCGAGACTATGGACAGTGTAGGCGGCTTTGGAATCGTCCTACATTGGACGACTAAAAAGCGACTTTTCTTCTTTTAGCTCTTATCTTACTTGTTTACCCTAGGTGTCACGAATAGGCCTACAGTGAATTTAGGACAGTTTTTGTGGACAAACTATATTTATAGACACTTGGCTCGCGTTTTAAAGCTCACGCAGCCCATTGTAAGCTGCGTACGCGAACCTACTCAGTACATCCCCGTGGAAAGAGTCATTTGAAGCCTAGGGCTAGATCGTTTGTTTCTTCTGACTAATCATAAGCATAAGTTTAAGCAGCAAGTGATTAATGAACAAATTAAAAATGTTGATTAATCAACTGCTGATTAAACGTTGATAAGTCTAAGGAAACTAACGAAATAAAACAATTAAATTATGATTCAATTAACGTGAGGCCTAGGCGCCTAGTTTTATTTGATGAGTAGGCCAAAGCCTTGTGCAACTAACTAAATTGATCGCAATCTCGTATGCCTTACCGATTAGCAGGCTGGTCTAAATTATGCGTTTTAGAAAAGATAACACTTTGCAATTGTCAACACTGGCAACTTGATAATTTGCCATTCGAATTATGAAATCTAGGCCTAACGAGAGTTGCCAAATGCAATGTTTTGTCTGAAAAGCATGCTACTACTGTATTAGCCCAGTAGGCCTAAATAGGTTGTGTTTTCTTTCAGATTTGAAAATGAGGACCCGTGAGGTCATCTTTCCTGCTTCCCTGTTAGTCATCCTCATCATTGTGATCGCCACCGTCTCAGCTCAAGATCCCACAGGTCAGCGTTTAATTTAGTTGAGGCCAAACACAATTAATCGCGTTCAACTTTATTCAATTGATTGGACGGTAATTTATATAGGCCAGAAGGCCTTCTTTTTCGCACACTTGTGCGTGTGCGAATGTGGGGACAATGTGAGATTTTTAGTTATAATCACGTTTATTTAATCGTCTCTTCTTCCGATCTTCCTTTTCAGCCGAAACCTCGAAACCGACCAATCCGTGCAAGCGTGCGAGCACGTGTCACGATTGCATTGCTGCATCTGCACTGTGCGCCTGGTGTAAACGTGAGGTACTGTAAGCCTAATCAATTAATCAATCAGCTGGCAAATTAATCTTATTGTAATTTCATTTGAAAAATCTAGTTTGCCATTTGCAATGTTTAGTCTAAAATGCATACTCTTGATCATCCTGCTAACTGTATAGATTATTAGTATAAATTAAAATAAGATTTCTGCTTCACGTTCTAGCTTTTTAATCTTTCAAACCGAGTTTAGACTGGTTTTTTTAAAGTATAAGTTGATTTTTTTGTTTTTATTTTTATCCACTCAACAGAACTTTACCGATAGCCGCTGCGATTATTACAGCGTGCTTCAAGTGTCGCGCTGCAACGACAACAACGTCGACAACATCGAGTTCCCGTCGAACGAGCATGACAAATCCAAAAAGGTAAACCATTGTCTCTTATGATTTTCTTAATCACGAATCCTAATGTCCGAGATGAATTTCATTGGTAATTGTATTTTTGGCTTTTGAATCCAGCCGAAACCTCTGAGTCTACCTGACATCGGTGCGGATCCTGCTGACGTCGTGCAGATAATGCCCCAGCAAGTTAATCTTCGGCTACGTCCAAGTGAGTGTTTGCACTTTGCACAGTTCATAATTGAATGTCTTTGAATATACTGGGGGAACCGTGTTTCCGTCTATATACCATACCAGTTGCAAAACTTGTGTTAAGTCCAAATGACTTAAAACTGATTTTAACTTTCGTCATTTTCAGAGGATCCGTTCAAGCTGGAAATAAAGTTTCGTCAGGCTAAGGATTATCCGGTCGATCTCTACTATCTGATGGATCTCTCCAAGTCCATGGAGGACGACAAGGACAAATTGGCGTCGCTCGGAAACCTGCTAGGTTCGTCCCATCTAAATAAAAATTAAATCACTTTAGATAGGTATAAAATCTAAGCTTGTTCAAATTCTATATGTTTAACGATTTTATTTCAGCTGAACAGATGGGCAAAATTACTCGCAACTTCCGGTTAGGGTTCGGTTCGTTCGTGGACAAGACCGTCATGCCTTACGTCAGCACTGTTCCTGAAAAGTAGGCCTAAAACCTCTGACCTCTTGAGTTATTTTGAGATTACACGTTCAGGTTGCTAAATTCAAAGATTTGAAATTTTTTCTCAGAATGATGGCTCCGTGCACCGGTTGCGCGGCGCCGTATGGCTTCCGGAACCACATGGAACTCAGGGAGGACACAAAGCAATTCGCGGTAATACTTTTTGTGGCCACTAGACTCTATGGTGGCCCACGAGGAGAATTATTTCTGCAAGTTTTCTGAAAAAAATAGTTGTTTGAAATATTTTTAAGTTAATCTCTCTGCGCCACCATACTGTTGTTGATTATTTCAAGCGCAACTGGTCAAACTTCTGTTTCCTTTGCTAGGTGCAAGTGGACAGAGCGCAGGTGTCTGGCAATCTGGACGCTCCCGAGGGTGGCTTCGACGCCATCATGCAAGCCGTCGTGTGCCACAAGGAAATCGCCTGGCGAGACTTTTCCAGGAAGATGCTCGTCTTCTCCACTGACTCTGGCTTCCACTACGCGGGCGATGGAAAGGTTAATGCAGTTGACTAACCAGTGTTCCGTCCGCAAAAGCAGGCGATGAATTTTCTGCGTACTTAGAGATCAGAATAGCCTTAGCGTAAAAGTTAAAACATTAAAAATTGTAAAATAAATTAAAATGCTGAATTCGATTTAATTGTTTCAGATTTGCACCATTTACAACGCATATCCAGATGCAATCAATGGCATCCTTTTCATTCTACTATTAAGCTATTTTTAACGTTTTAACTTAAGTTCAGGCTACTTTAGAAATGCAAACTACGACCTTAATTCGTCGTCTGTTTTTATATTTTTATTTCAAGTGTTATGAAGAATGACCTTAAACCTATGATGAAGCGTTGTTTTGAATGCCATCGCATACACCGCCGTATAGCTGTCAATTATTTTGTTTTTAATTTTGCATTTCTTTTTTGATTGGTCAGCTGGGCGGTATTGTCACACCGAATGACGGACTGTGTCACTTGAACTCCCAAGGAGTGTACACCGAGAGCACTACGCAGGTACGGCGACTATTTGATATTGATCTGAGGAATGAATAATGCGTTTAGAGGATCGCTTTTATCCATCAAATCAACTGACGACTCATCGAGCATAATTGTTTGCGCAGGATTATCCGTCGTTGAGTCAGATCCGGCACAAGATTAGCGAGAAAAAAGTGCACATCATCTTCGCGGTCACTTCTGGCCAACTGGATGTCTACAAGGAGTTGAGCAACAACCTCGAAGGCGCTTACTGCGGCCAACTAGAGAACGATTCGTCCAACGTCGTTCAGCTCGTCCGGGACCAATATGCGGTTAGTTTTTGGCCTATACAAGCCCAGATTATCTCATATTTGTAAGCTCTAGTTAAATAAATAAATTTCTACGTTTGGTTGATTGTTTTCCGTTAGAAACTCACTTCTGAAGTGGAGCTGAAGGACAACGCCACCGACGACATCCTCGTCAACTACTACTCGTCATGCCTAGGGTTCATTCTCCTTTTGTTGTTTCCAAGTTAGATCAGATCAGTGGAGGACACCCTGCATTGTTTAAATAGATGAGGCCTAATTGTTTTTTGTTTTGTTTAATATGATAGTGGAGTCACACAGAAAACTAAGGTCTGCAATGGTCTGAAAATCGGCAACACTGTAAGTGATTCGATTTAATAGTGCCTTCAGTTTTATTGTCCGAGCGATCGAAGTGACTGTTGTATTACTAGCAGAATCTAATTGCACATGGTGTGAGCCTGTCACAGTTGTCGATGTTTGCCAGCTATTAGAAGCGCCACCAATAAATAAACAAATCATTTCTGGCATTTGCTTTCTCGTGCTCCTGACGAGATGTCACTTGCTAGTTTCACTCGGACAATTGATAATTGCGTTAATTGCGACTAACCTAGTTTTTTTCATGAAAGGTAACGTTTGAGGCGGAGATCGAGCTTCTCTCGTGTCCGGCCGACAGGAGCAAGTGGAATCAGCGGTTCATCATCGAGCCCATCGGACTGAACGAGCAGGTCGTGGTCAATCTGCAGATGGTCTGCGAGTGCGGCTGCGAGACGGAAAAAGGGGTGAGTCAAGACCGAGTCTTCAGTTCACCTTATCAGACGTCGTACTTCCAATTCTTTCAATTTCCCATTTTGTTTCTTTATTATTTTATTTTTTGTTATTTCATTCATTTGTTTGTTTATATGTTATTAATTAATTTATTTATTTAATCACAGTATTTACATGTACTTATGTATTTTTATATTGAGAGGAATGTTTGTTTTTAAACATAGGAGCCTGGCAGTCCGAAATGCAAAGGCTTCGGTACTTACGAGTGCGGCATCTGCTCTTGCGACGACAATCGCTATGGGCGCCATTGCGAGTGCGACTCCTTGCAACCAGGCCAAGAGGACGACGACACCAGCTGCCGCATGTTCGTTTTATTTTATTTTTGTCTTATCTTCCTTTGCTTTCAGTAATTATTTTATTAATTTGTTCCTTTCAGTATTTTAATTTGGTTTGATTTTAAAGTATTTGACTCACAATTAATTGATTGATTATAGGGGCGGTAATGCGACGTACGTTTGTTCTGGACGCGGATCCTGCAGTTGTGGAACCTGCATTTGTCATACAAGACCGGTACAGCCACGTCTCTAGATAATTGTGCATTTTTTGTTCATGTATCTTTTTTAATTGCTGTTTTTCTTCTGGACTTTTTAATCCCGTTACACGCGAGCAGAACCCCGAGGAAACAATCTCCGGTGATTTCTGCGAGTGTGACAACTTCTCATGCGATCGTCACGATGGAAAAGTCTGCAGTGGTTGGTTTTTCTTGTGTGCACAGTGCATTAATATAGTTATGCACATGACAAACACAAATGCACGTCTGCTACTATCCTCGCACTATCGGACAATTCAATTGAGCATTCTCAGGCTTTTTTAAATTACGCTTAGGCATACTTTTTATTTAATTAACGCTTCTCTGCTTAATTGGATTGAATTGTTTCTTATTTGAAGGACCCGATCATGGAAAGTGTGTTTGCGGTGACTGCCATTGTCTGCCAGGCTGGAGTGAAAAGGCGTGCCAGTGCAACATGGATACCGAAGTTTGCAAGGGACCCAATGGGGTAAGCAGAGAAGGCTTGCTCAAACGTTGGTAACGTGAGCAATGTTTCAGTAACGTTTTTAGAATTCATTAGTGAAACCATCGTCTGGGTTTTTTTTGCTAGAATAATTGATTAATTGGTCGCTTCAAGCTGTAAATATAATAATTATAAATTTAATTGCTTTTTGTCCATTCTGGTCACAGCTCGAATGTAGTGGTCACGGAGAATGCAAGTGTGGACGATGCGAATGCAAGGACAGCCACAGTGGAACATACTGTGAAGATTGTCCGGTTAGTCAACTAAATCTATACATGAATATGAAAGTAGATTTTTAAAATTCACCACTGTTTCGCTTTGCTATATTTTAATTTTCATTAGCCCTTCTTATTCCTTCTATCTTGTATGGCGTTTATGTTATTTATTTCTAGCTTTCCTCAAATTTAATTAAATAATCTTTCTTTTTTTAATTTCATTTTTATTTCTAGACGTGTAAGGTAAAATGTCAAGAGTTTCGTGACTGCGTCCAGTGCCAAGCTTTCCAAAGTGGAAAGCTGAAGGACAACTGCAATTGTAGCTTCCAAATCGAACTGCATCCGGAAGTCAAGAGTAAGTCCCTACATTAAATTTTTTCAAATTCATATTTTATTTTAACTCCGTTAATTTCAATTGTAACTTAATTTGTTTCGCGTAGTCGAAAAGGAAAACGAGCAGTTGTGTATTTTCCGCGACGACGACGACTGCAAGTTCACGTTCGTCTATGGATACAACAACGAAAGCCTGCCAGAAGTGCGGGTCCAAGAGACCAAAGGTCGCCTTTCTATCTATTTTCAAGTTGAAAGTGCAAAACGCCAGGTTTTCTTTTGATTTATGGTAGCTTATAATGTCCTTGCTTCATTTGAGAAAATATGTTTATAAAATAACTCTGGAGTCGACGCCTTCGCATAATTCGAGGAAAGGCAAATAAAGGTCAATTAATTATTGACTTTCAGAATGTCCTCCGCCCGTCAACATCCTCATGATCGTGCTGGCCGTCATCGGGAGCATCGTCCTCATCGGCCTCGTCTTGCTGCTCATCTGGAAGCTGCTGACGACCATCCACGATCGACGCGAATTCGCAAAGTTCGAGAAGGAGCGACAAATGGCCAAGTGGGACACAGTGAGTAGCTTCCAAGCTTTGTGTAAACTGTGTGATCAGATTGGGACAGCATGGCTTCCTGAAGCAAGAAGCCAGAATCGTATCACGCGACGTTTTGTAGGGACATTAATGCTTGTTTTAAGTGCAACCTGATTGCCGTAAATTATTGCAGCCATCCTTTCTGTAGCCACGCATTTACATTATTTATTAGTTAATTATTTTTAATTTATTATTTTTTATTCGTTAGGCCTGTATTTTTATTTATTTAAATGTATTGGTTTATTTTTTTATTTACTTATTTGTTAATTAATATATTATATTTATTATTTGCTAATTTATTAATTATAGATTTGTTGGTTTATTTATTTATTCATTTATTTTGTTCAGGGTGAAAATCCGATTTACAAACAAGCGACAACCACGTTCCAAAATCCGACGTACGGTAAGAAATGAAGGACAAAATTCTGAAAAGCAGCTAGACTTCCGGTCTTCTCTCTTCGGGTGTGTCCTGTTTGATTTTATTTTTTATATTTTGCATAATCAAATCTCAGTCTCCCCATCTTGTATCAATTTACATGCAAACTATTTGAACTACTTCTCATGAGACAAAAAAAGATCTGAATTTTTTAAGACAATTTTTTTAAACAAATTCAGAATTTTTTTTATTTAGATTTGATATTTTTTTTTGTGTAAAATGTATAATAGCTTTTTAGGTGTTTTTTGAATTTTTTTTATTTTACAAGAAAGCCAGTCTTTCTTTGCAATGTGTCCAAAACTCAAGAATCGCTAGAAACACATGTATCTTTTATTATGTTTAATTTAACTTAGGTTAAATTAACAAACTAAACCTCTATGCTGAAGGGTAGCTAAGCCTACGATTTATTTTTTAATACTTTTTGTGTTATATTCTCATTAAAAACTTTTTTTTAATTTTGCTTCTTTTAAATTTGAAAACTGTGCCTTTGATTAGTAGGACTTGAAGGGTTTTAATTTTAAAATTGAGAGTTTCTTAACCACTGCTTAAACAATGAGGACGAATTCAACGATATTTAAAAAAAACTAGTTAGGGCTAACTTGCCTATAACTTGTGCTTCACTCGTAGGTGAGTAAAAAGTAGGTGCACACCGTCAGTTGTCGCGAGATTATCTCAGTTCTCAAGGTCACGTACTTTTCACTCACGAGGGAACACGAAGAAGCCATTTATATTATTTATTCATGTTTTTATACGTTTATGCAAATTTGAAATTATATCTAATTAATTTTTATAATTATTTGTACTCTTTGTTCATTTCGGAGTTTGATTTAGTCTAAACTTCTAGTTAATTGTAGTTAGGCCTTAAGGTAGTCAATGTAGCGATTTTATTTGATTTTTATATGAGTTCATACGACTCTTGCCATAAATAAATAAATACAAATTTATTGTAAAATACAAATTAAATCCACAGTGCATGGATATAATATAATGTAGTGTTATTGTGCAATATTTTAGAATTGTAGTTGATCTCCAA
>JAQIYI010001471.1:0-11848 GCA_034700265.1 Polyzonium germanicum
GCCTGTCTACGTCTGGCTGGCTGACTGGATGGATGTCTTGTCTGGGCGAAAATTGCATGACGGGAATGCGAAAAAATAAGTTCTGGGACAAGATCCGGTTTTCACCGGTTATTTTTAACCGGTGATCGATCAGCACCGAACAAATAACAATTTTGCAGCCACAACAAATAGATTATAAATATTTTAGAAATAAGCACAAATAACAAAAATACTCATGTCGCATACAGGATTCGAACCCAAAGCGGCATGTTCAGGACTGACCTCTGACGCATACGCGTTACGTACTAACACAATTTTACCGGAAGTTCCCTGGAAATTTGTAAAAAAAAAAAATGGCGCCAAATTCCAAATCGCAAATCAGGGTCCGCTTTCATTCGAATAAGTGTGATAATTATTAGAAAAAAAGTCAAACAAAAATCAAAAAACCTCAAACTAAATTGGAGTGCCCCTTTAAATTCGTTATTTGCATTTTGCTCTGTTCAATGTACATCTACGCTCTTTAATTGCATGTAGGCGAGCTAGTGACACTCGGATTCCGTTTTATGGCAAACGAGTACCGGTACTTTTAGACGCCTAGATAAGACTAAGTTAAGTTAGTTAACCATCCACACATGATTAGAGCCATCATCGTAGAGCTATCGTTATAGAGATCCCTGTTGCCCTCAATCTCCTAACAATCTAGAGCAGTCCCACGTTACGATTTTACATTTAAAAAAAAATAATAAAAAGACAAACTACCAAAACACAACACTAATTTATAGTTAAAAAAAATTGTACGGCCTAAAATACCTCCAATCCATTATCAAACTTCAGAACTTTTGCTGTTTTATCAAAATACCGGTTATCATAATTTGACAAATTTACAACTGATTGTAAGTCTAGTTATCTAGTTAAGCGACTGCTGCTGATCATTGAGCCTCTGGAAAACGCGTTACGTCAAATTCCCTGTTTTAAAGGGGAAGTCTCATTTCAAATTAATTAAAATTTTAAAAATTATTTCGAATTGTATTGTATTGTACGTCTATTCTATTTTATTATATCGAAGGTGTATTAATACGTTTATGGCGCAGCAATTGATTTGTTTTCTTAATCATAATGTATATACAAGGTAATATACTTTAGGTACATATTGTAGGCATTAGGTTGCGGTTCTCAATGTTAAATCGCGACCCTGTTTACCATACATGGCGGCTACTCAATGCCGATTCAATGGCAATGTTTACTTTTAATGGCGGATAGCAGACACCGCTAATTTCCGGTTTACTAGAAGTCAATTGGCCCTGATTTTTTTTCCTCAAATTCTACAACTTCACTCACTTTTTCCCATGAGCCTTGTGGGCTCTGGAATCTAAAAATAAGTAAATAAATTATTGAGACTCCCCCTTTAACTAATGCACAGCTGGCAGCTAAGAGCTGCTAGGCATTGCCCACCTGCAAAAAGATTCCAATTAGTAAACCACAAAGTTGCTCTCGTTATTTCCTAAGTGCTTGTTGTTGTTATTGTTGATGTTTTTCACATCATCACACGGGAAACAAAAGAGAACAAAAAATGGCCTCCGTTAATGACTTTCCGTTTATCAATCGTTTCGTGATGGATTTCTGAATATTTTCTATGACAGCGAAAATATTATTGTAAACAAGCCTAAATGTTTTTATTTATTTATGAGGAATAGGCCTAAAGTTTTCTTTTTCGCCCCTACGCTGACCTTGACGCCTTCAAATGCATGCACAGAAATGACACAACCTTGACAAAATAAACAAACTGACAAAGTATGAGATTTATGCAATAAATTTTTCTGTTTTTACAAAAGTTCAATGGACTATTCATTATAATTTGTAGAAAGAAAAAAAAAATGCTTAAACTTCAATCAAGCCTAATAGTAAATTCTTAATGCGGTGGCGTTTTGCGTTCAAACTGTCTTAAAGGGGCCGACACTCTAGCTGGTTTGACTGTTATTTAATTTTATTTTTGTTTAAATACGACTTAAATCGGACTAGAAATTCCTAATTTGTGGAATTTAATTTGAAATTATGGATTCGGGCGTTTCTTGCCTTGTTTTGTCAAAACAAATTTATAGGCCTGCGGACCCGTTTGACATCTATCGGGTAGGTCACACAATTCCTATCTCGTAAATTCGAATTTCATGAATTTTATTTTAAAATTACGCTATTTTGTTAATGTTTCAACTTAATTCAGGCAACTTTGAAGAGGCAAAATAATTCGTCGTCTGATTTTGCCCACTATTTTTTCCCGGGCGAAACGCAATTTATCGTAAACTGCTTGCCCGAATGAACACAAATGTTGCGAGACAGGAATTTCCAAATTTTGCAAACTGAAAATACCACGATGCAGCCTAGTACAATTTGATAGCGATAAATGATGGCTGATCATGAATTTGTTAACCCTGATTTTATGCTTCAGAGAACCCTTTTGGAGGATATGCGACGTGGAATTCTCTGAAATGGTCAATTAACACATTATCAGACTTATCATCTTCGCACCGGATATGACAAGTTGGAAAACGCTGCAAATTCAAAAGAAAGTGCAAAGAAAATAACTAGAATTTTACTGCCCCGATACTTGGAAAACACATACAAATACACGCAGGCCATCAGTGTACATGTAAACACTCGACATCCTGCCTAATTCTAAAAACTGCGAATTATTTTCAGGTCTTAATGCGACAAGCTCGACTTCCGATTTCTCACGCATTTTATTTCTAAAAACACCTCCTCTTAAAGGGGCCTTCCAGATTAGCTTGGCGGATTTTGATCACGTGATATCACGTGTCGACTCACACATTTCAACTTCCGGAAAATGCGTGGAGCGCCATCTAGTGGTGTCTTTTGTAAACTGCGCTTTGTATTCGCCTTTTTCATGAGGGCGTGGTCTAAGTACCAACCGCCATTTTGATGATGTCGCCTTGGCATTACTTCTACATTATATGCAACGTCACGCACTATTCACGCCTACTCTCTGGTCTACGCCAATCGCGATGCGACATCAGCGTAATGGCAGCCAACACGTCGCTTCCCGGGGGGGGGGGAGGTGAATATCGCACATATGCTCACCGGATTTGCTTTTGTGAACACCGGAAATATGCTGGCCGGAAGTTCTAATGTGTTGTCATGATTTCGCGCCAAATTTATCCCCTCATCTGATGGTTCAAATGTAAATCTTTGCATGTTTGGATGAGTGTTAGTTGAACATTTTTGTGAAAGAGAGGCTCCAGAAATTCATGAAGGATCGAAGATAGTCAGTTTAATTAATTCAGATTTTTTAAGACAGATCCTGACCAGCCCTTTAAGCATGCAAAATAATCCGTCGTCTGCTTTTGCCGGAGTAAAACGCAACACTGTCGGCACTCGAATTCTCACCATGCAAAATGCAATAACCCATTCCGCGTGAATTCGTAGCCTAGAATTTATAAAAAAAATTAGGCCTAATAAAAGCGCACCATGAGGCCAGGCTATAGTCTGGCTCCACCACATGGTGATTTAGGCATTTAGCGCTTGTGCCCATAATTTGTGCATGCGAGTCATTGCGCGCACCGGAACCATCACAAATAACGCTATTTGCGAAACAATTTATGATGACTTAAAATATATTTCAGCCGCGTTTAATATGCGCTATATAAAAAATCCTAAAATAAATTGAAACGAAAAGATTGTATAAATTTGAAAGCAGACAAAGTTGACAAGCACGAAACACATTCATTTCGGTAAAGATTATTTTCCTCGACTTCAAAGTAGCTGACAAACAAAATAAATTCGCGCCGCTTAGAAAACGTGTATGTTGGCACCAATTTAAACCATGAATGCAATGGTTGCACTATCGAAACAATAGAGCTACAAGGAGGTCCAATAAATGCTAGACTAGTTCTGAAATTTTAAGAGGTAGCTCCATAGATTTTCACTAAAATAAAAGAAATTGTCACAAAAATAAAAGAAATTTCTTTTCATATACCTTAAATAGATATAAAAGCATATTTTAGCGTTTATTTTAGCTTTGCGGAGCTCGAACAGATCAAATGATCCAACAGGCGCGACTGTCTACTTTAAATTACAAAACTGCTCACAAATTTAGGACACCCTGTATCTGAATGAAAATAAATTAATTTCATTCGCGTTCTGTTCAGCAGACGCACTTTTATAACTCGAGCAAGTCGGTTGCATGGATTTATGCTCAGATGGCAGCGCAATAAAAGGAGCAAACAGATTCGAGATTACGTGACACTTATATGAAGTTAATAAACAGCAGGATTGCGCCCCATAGATTGAAAGCAATTCAAAATGCCGAGTGCACCCGAGTGCAACAATAAAACGATTCACAAATAGCTATGTTTAGACTGAAAAGAAACGCGCAGCCCATATTAAGTTTATCACAATTTTAGCAAAATGGCGTTTAAATCCATTATAGGCAAGGGTATAAAACTGACAAATTACACGGTGCAAAGTAGGCAATTGCTCGCATTGTTTGTATCGTACTCTGCGCGCAACGCAGAATAAATATAATCTTCACAAGATATTCAGTGCAGCATACAATTGTATACTCGGGCAAAATAAAGTCGCGCTTATTTAGGTCTCTTATATAGGGAATACTTCCAAATACAGTAATTGAATTGTCTGGCAACGCCTTTTTTCCAGGACCTTAAAGGGGAAGCGACAATAAGTTTGACTTTTTTAGATTTAGCTTTTCAAATCACTTTATTTTTAAAAATAATATTTATTGTAATTTTTGAATTTTATTTCGCAATAGAAATGTCTATTTTAGCATTTATTTGAAATAATATGGGGGGGCGACCCTCACTTCCGGTAAACGATTTGTGCTTCATCGAGGTGCGCTTCCACGTGACACTCTCTAGCGCCCCACGTGACACTCACTGGTGTCTCACGTGACAAATGTCATACGCCTTCGATGATAGTATCGTTAATGGAATAAAAGCCGCGGTGCTATTCAGCGCTTTTGATATTCAGCGTAGAAATTGAAAATAACGAGATAAAATACAAACACTATCGTGGAATATCGTCGAATAAGACGCTTTATCGAACGAACGATTGAGGTTTGTTTTAACATCGATGTCGCTTCCCCTTTAATGCAGCAAAAACATTCATTATCTATGCATTATCTTTAAAACGCCGTATCATTTATCTGTTTAAAATCGTTTTTCGAATTTTAAAACAAATAGGCCTAAATGAAATGGCGTTCTACAGAGTAAATAACCATCTTTCTAGCTTTTACTTTACTCAAGATACATGTATATTAAAACAAAGTAGGCGCCGCAGCTAACGACAGAGACCCCTGAAATTTGAGCCTGTCGTAGTCCATCGCTCGCTTCGCTCGCTCGGATTGGTATTAAATCAAATTAAAGTATAAACAATATAAGACTTACGATGGCTGGCACGTGGTGAATGCCTTCTGGTGACGTCACAGCTTCCTGAAACGATAGAACATAATGTTTAAGATTAGAAAGTGCTTCAAAACGTGCGAGTTTTTATTTAAATTAAAGGGGTGCTCCAGTTTAGTTATTCTACATCTGTAGTTGTATTATTTAAAGGGGCGACTCCAGTTTTATTTTACGGTTTTTGATTTTTTTTATTATTTAATTTGTTTTTAATAATTATCACATTTTATTCGAATGAAATCGGACCACAAATGCCTGATTTGTGCCATCTTGTTTTAGATTGTGAACTTGACGCCATTGTTTTTGTAAAACTGGGCTACCACTTTACGAATATGCGCCAGCCGCCAGGGGATTGCACTTAAAATACAGCTGTGGATTCGAATCCTATATGCGGCATGAATGTTTTTTTAAAATTTAAAATAAATTATTTCTTGTTCCTGTGAGATGGCTATTCGTTCGGTGATGATCAATCACCGGTTAGAAATAACTGGTGAATACCAGAAAAAAGCTTCATCATTTTAAAACATCGATATCGAATTGCATCGTTTCGAATTCCAGGTCAAATACAAAGCAAATTAATTAGGAAAAGGGAGGGGGGGCCATAAAGGGAAGGTGTTTTAAAAACTACAAATTTCCTAATTTAACTAGATGCCCCCCCTTTAAGAGGTCCTTTTTCAACTATTTCCTCTTTCATTCGTGAATAGAAAAATAACGTAACAAATTCTTAAATTAAATTATGCATCGTGTTCAATAACATTTTTATTTTACTTGAATAGCCTAATTTAATTTTATGGCTGTCACGCCGCACGCTAAATTGCTTACAGGTGGCAAGGTAAGAGCGATTGAAGTCAAAGATATAGAAATAAATAAAAAAAAGTAAGTTCTACGTAAGATATGAATTTAAAAAACAATTAAAATAACGTTATCATGTGGTTTTGATTTTTTTTTCAATTGCTATTAATACGAAACAATGTAGATCTGCTACGGAGGTAATCCCATCAGATATCAAGAAATGTAGGCCTATTTGGGTTAACTCTCATTTTTACAACATTTACGAGCGTAATACGGACAAATTATATAATCCCAGATGAAACAAATGCATTTTTTTTGTTATTTTATTTGTGCATTAAAAAATGCATTTTCTGTTTCCTATTGTTCCACAAACGTCAGGTGTAGGTTAGGCCTAATTTGAGCAATTTTAGGCCTACATTTTTCGCCTTCCGTTTCTCTAGTGCAGTGAGGTTTAACGGATTAAATGGCGCGAGCGCAAATCTGACAGGCATGCCTGAATCGAATAAATCATCCGTTAGCTATTTAAATTAATATGATATAAAAAATATGGATAAAAAGTGAAATTTAAAATCTCATTAGGCTTACCGTTTAGCAGGCATAAGCCTAACTAAAAAATAAAATAAAATTAGGCTAAATCAAAACAATCCTAGCATACAGTAGGCATATACACGTACAGGGTGTGTTTAAAAAGCAACACGCTAGTTGCTAGTCTTATCAAAATAATGACAAACAATCTTCTGATCATCAGTTAAAATATTGTTCAAAAAATTCATAAACCACCTACGGTATGGAAAAAAATCTAAAATTACAACAAATATTATCTTTAAAACCTCATTTATTTGAAAAATCTAAAACTAAAAAAGTCAAACTTCTTGTGAAATCCACTTTAAAGACAATTCTTACTGCGTTTAGTTATTTTGAAGATTGTTTCGCCTCAATTTAAAGCGTAGCGGACATGTTACGTGCTAAACTCGCTCGAAAATTATGAAGCATTACATGCAAATAGCCTAGCTGCATATCGGAAATGTCATTTAGTTTGGGAATTTTGTCAGAACAATTGTCTTAAATAGATGCTAATTTATGCGGCCAATTGAGATGGAAATTCGCTTTTGCTAAACATTCGCTCAGTACAATGACACGACGAGATGAAAAATTCTACTCAAAAAGGAAACAAGCAAACAGCCACGAATACGGGCGGAGAGAATTCCTAGCCTGTATTGTGAGTGGAAAAAACATAAACCGGAAGTCACGTATGACTTCACTCGGGTGTTCAAATTCATTCGTCCTAAACCTTGGTGAGTGTCTGTCTCGTGTATGGTGAAGTTTCACTTTTAGAGAATCACTGCGACACAGATGATTATAAACAAAGCATGAGAACTCTTTCATTGTCATAGCTTGCATGTGAATATCAAGCTAGACAGACCTTACAACAAAGAATGTTCTTTCGCTTTGGAGATCCGCCATTTTGTTTTTTTTTGTATTATTTTGGTCCAAGCTGGCGACGAAATTAAATGAGGGACAAGTTTACGTCGAATTAATCTGTGAAACACTTTAGCTAACAGCTCAAACTTCTCAGAAGTTGACATTGATCACTTTGCAAATGATCAAGGTCCCATCCATTAGAGTAATGTTGCGTTCAAGCGAGCTGGGCGACCAAATGGCGCGAATTGAATGCAGGCAGACCTGACGTCATTTTATCGCTTTGCTCAGAATTTGTCAAAGGCGGCATCCAAGCCTGTCCAGGGATTTTCTCGAGTCGAGACAGCTTCTCAAAAGCTGTTTAGTCATTCCAGCCAAGTGCGACGTATTTTGGATTCCAGCTGGTTTGCTAAAACGTACAGATAGCTAGATTATACAAAATGCCGCCAGCAGGCCATTAGACATTCACGACTTCTGAAAGACCTACCATTGGAATGCAGTGTCTGGGTCATGTGTTATTCGTCAATCAACTAGGCAACAATCTCATCTGGCCTATTTACAAATTTTGAAGCCGTTACAAATCGACACAAGAAGGGGGAATCAGAGCCGATTAAAAAAATAAACAGAAACTCACCGCTACTTCGATGAAGCACCTTATTCGACGATATTTCACGACAGTGTTTTTTATTTTATCGAGTGCTTTTCATTTTCTACGCTGAATCGAACGCGCGTTCAACTTCTCGCATGGGAGGCGCCATTTTGATATAAGATACGCGGAGCCCCGGTTTCATTCCATTAAGGTCTGCGATCGAAGGGCGCTCGATGTTCGATCCCTTCATACACATACACTGTAGTGTGCGAGCGAGAGTAACCGCGGCATCCAGAGTCGCTTGCAGGGGTTCCTCCAGGGTCCGAATCAGGCCAGGGGAACGTCTGGCTCAGCCCTCCGATCTATCCAGAGTCGGAGGAGCTGGTGAGAGGCAGGGGAGCATGAGGTGAGGGGAAACCTGGAGGTTGCACCTCTGTGGGTCAACAGGCGCAACAGGGGACCCCGTGGATGTGGGTGGCCGCCGGTGACTGGAAGAGTAGCCAATGAATCAATGAGTAAAGTAAGTCTGGAGGCCAGCGCCCTCATGGACCACTAATATAAAATCAGATGTGCATGTGATGACACTAACGACGAGCGCAAGCACACAGAGTAGAGGCACACGTGCCATTTGAGTCTGTTAAAGTTCTTCGCTCTCTCGAACAATCAGGGATCTGTAATTAGCTCCATCTATACCTGTTTGACCCCTGTTATCACCATAGGCCCATGACGATGTATCTTGATTAATTTGCCTGGACGAATCATTGATTAAGGTGAACTCTGGCTTGTGATCTTGATGTTGGACAACATGCCGACAACATCTGAGACATAACGTGTCCTGAGATAGCGATCTGAATGCAGGTGGCACATTAAAAACAAGAAGAAAAAAGACAGCGACCATACATGCTTCTCATGACCAGAAAGCTGTTTTTTTTCAAAACATGGACTCCACAAAGATCACGATGACCGCGGTACTTAATGATTTCCTGATCGCCAACATCAATTAAAGTATATCATAGATCATTTAAAAGGGTGAAGCCAGAATTCGAATGGGTTGAGCTGGGTTTCCGCACTTAAAATCGATTTTGACTGTGTTCTCCCTTCATAACCTCAAGTTCTCGACTCGAGACAGGTCTGAGACTAGCCCTAGTGATGCCGGCCTAAATGCCACTACCCACTGTACCCATGGCATAACGAAATGCATAAACAAAAATTATATTTTGAACATTGCATGACACTTGCCAAGATATTTCGGCTGAAACTAGAAAACTACATTTGAATCACTCGGCAGGCCTTCATCATAACTCAGATAACAATGTTTATCAGGTCTAGTTTAATTGTTCTTTCGTCCAGATATTTTTACGCTACATTATTGTACATTCTCGAATCATAAAATTTGATTAAAAACATTGCCACCTTTATCGTACAGCATGTTTGCATGCATTCTTTAGCTTGTTTTTCATAAATGCAGGCCCAAAATTGGTATACTTCAACTTGGGAATGAGGAAAAAAAGTAGATGTTCTTGAACAAAAACAACTTGAAATCGAGTGATAAAAGGACTACTTGTCCAAGTTGTTCTAGCCTACATACACTAACGCATGTAGGTGTGCTTCACAATAAAGACTTCCTTGAAGGTTGTCATGAGAAGTCCATTTAATCATGGCGCCCACGTACAAGTATGTTCGTATTTAAGCAAAAAGTAACCCATCGAGGGCGGAGAAACAATTCAGTTCACTTCAAAGAGTCACAGAAATTTACTTCATGTATGCTTCATGTAGACCCAGACACCAACGTCGATCAAATTCCACCATTAAAATTTTAAAGGGAGAGAGTCATATCTACATCTGTAATTGGAAAAATATATACCGGTATGTAGATATTGAAGGATCACCTTTTAGGAAATTCCCAAAACAGGCTGGATGCAGCCATATTGTTTACTACCGTAACATGAAGGGGGATTACCATCAAAATTGGCCCACATTTGCGCGCACCTCTCAAACTCTTCCTTCAAAGACAGAAGTTAAAAACCGGCAAATTAATTAAAATGGATCTCCCCTTTAAATAATAAAACTAAAATCAAAAAACGTCAACCTAAACTGGAGTCCCCCTTTAGATAATAAAACTAAAAATCAAAAAACGTCAAATTACCTTTAAATAATAAAACAAAAATATATTTAAAAAAACGTCAAATTAAACTGGAGAACTTCCCTTTAAATACCGTAATAAAACTGAAATCAAAAATGGCAAACTAAATTGGAGCCACCCTTTAAAACTAGTTAGTCAAACATGTTATATCCATATAGATTTATTCCTAATTAAACTAGTTCCTTAGGCGTATACCGGATACCGGTACTGAATCTACTGATATTTATTGCAGATTATTAAAAGAGTTAAAAAATCATTGAAGGAAAAAAATTCCCTTGACTTATGTCGACTTGCCATGTAGAAAACCTAAAATTTAGTGTCTTAATTAAAATAACAAAATCGCTTCATTGCTTCACTGAGTTCACTTTTCACTGCAACATTATCTATACCGCATAATCTATATAAAAATGCCAGAAATGTATTACCTGCATGCCCTCGGGCCAACTAGGATCTTTAAAGTGCGTTAAGAAATCACCAAATGTCTAAAGTTCTAAACCAGTTTAGATTTTTTGTAGGTTTTACAAGCAAGATGGACTCTGCAATGCAGAAGGCCTTGTTGCAAATGTACGTGTGTTGTCGTTGCTGTCACAGTTTGAAAAATAAATCGTCGCAATTAATTGTAAATTTCACTAAAATCTGAAGGTAAACCTCATTTCAAACAGACGAATTAAAAAGAGGGCGATAAAAAATAAGATGTAATTTGAGAACATAACAGCACCTTTCACACGACATAAACGTTTGCAAACGACCCATAGATACCATCGATAAAAAATTAAAGGAGAGCTACAGTACAGTTGAATTTGCCATTTTTTATTTTAATTTTTTTTATGTGAGTTAAGATCACCTTAAGGCCTTATACTTCTCACTTTATAAGGTGAGTCATGAAACACCATTAGGTGGCACCTCGAAGTGTAATGATCGCATAAGGGGCCCCCTCTTAATTCAATGAGGCCTACCGGAAGTGGCACTAAACCTCATGTAAATTCTATGGGGCCAACCGGAAATTACCCAAAAGCCAATGTCAAGTCTTTTGTGCGGGCGTGGAACTACATTTTCCAAATTATGGTCAACAAATCCCTAAACTTAGTCATCTCTCAATTCTCTCTGAATGGAAAAATGACGCATAGCCTGTCTTGGGATTTTTTCAAGTCGAGACAGCTCTTAAGTCGTTAGTGATTCTAGCCTTAGCTTTATCAACTAGGCGAGAGAAGCTAGCACGTGCGGCCGTGCTCATTCTAAAATGGAATGATTATTTCAATTTGAAATATGAATTTATTTAGGAAACGTGCGGCGCCTGTCACATGATGGGCACATAATTAAAAATCAAACTAAAAATCGCGTTGAAATGGCAGAATTCAACCCAGAGTTCTGTCGAGTGTTGGCATGGCGCAGTGGTTGCCGCTATCGCACCCACGGTCACGCTCAATCCAACGTTTTCAGGATCGAACCCCTTGCGGGCCATCTATTAAAGTTGGTGGGGCTTAAGGAAGTCTCGTGGGT
>JAQIYI010001472.1:0-11846 GCA_034700265.1 Polyzonium germanicum
TGACTTTTGATTTAAATCACCTTTTGCAATAAAATACTATGACTTGAGTTAAGGACGCTTTTGCAATAAAATGACTTGATTTAAATCACCATTTGCAATAAAATACTATGACTTGAGTTAAGGACGCTTTTGCAATAAAATACTATGACTTGAGTTAAGGACGCTTTTGCAATAAAATGACTTTTGATTTAAATCACCTTTTGCAATAAAATACTATGAATTGAGTTAAGGACGCTTTTGCAATAAAATGACTTTTGATTTAAATCACCTTTTGCAATAAAATATTATGACTTGAGTTAAGGACGCTTTTGCAATAAAATACAATGACTTTTGATTTAAATCACCTTTTGCAATAAAATACTATGACTTGAGTTAAGGACGCTTTTGCAATAAAATGACTTTTGATTTAAATCAGCTTTTGCAATAATACTATGACTTGAGTTAAGGACGCTTTTCCAATAAAATACAATGACTTATGATTTAAATGACGCTTTTGAAATAAATTATAATGACAGGCATTATGCACAAATTCCTAGTAAAACTAAAAAAATAATAAAATAAAAACTCAGATGCACAGCTGTACAAAACAGGTGCAGAATTAAAAGCGAATTAGATTATTCCAACATATCAACTGCAATCCTGCAAAACACTACAATAAACATGTCAAAAATCAAGAAAAACAATTTCACATAGAAGGCACTGGGATAAAAACATGGTTTTTTATCACCATCTCAGAGAATCTAGAATTTCCATTGGAAGATGGAGCTAGCGAGATGAATGTTTAGTAAATTCGTTAACAACTTGCGACCAGTCATGGGAACCTGCATATTTAACAAAAACCAAAGTGGTTCATGCCTCCTCGCATGGCTGTCTTCATGTACGTTGCAAATACTTCTGCGTCAACTGCGAATCTTGGTATGGTGATCGTTAATCCACATGTTGACACCCGTGGATATTCTTTTGTATTGCAGGTTAGAACCAAATCAAAAAAGTTTACTGTGATCTTACGATGAAATCCTAAGGCTGGTATACTGTTCGATCCAGTGAGAAACTCGAGGAAGTCCTTCAGCGTTAGATTGTTTTCTTCTTTAGCAACTTCTAATTCCTCAAGGGTTCTGATGCCGTCTTCTACTTCCAAATCATTGTGGCCATAGATTTCTGCAGCTAGAATTGTATGCATATGTTAGCATACAATAACCTGATTTAGTACAACAAAATACAAATTTAAAATTTAATGAAAATACCTTCCAAGTCCTGCATGAAGTTGTTGAATAGGTTTGCTGTGCGTCTTTCAGCTTTTCCATCATTTGAGTCCCTGTCACTGAACTCGAACGTAATTAAATCTTTCATCTTTTCATACGTAACCTTTCCTCCAGAATTCTCGAACAAGAACAGTAGTTTCTCTGGGTAACGTTGAACCAAATTCCAGAGCCGACCAACGTTGTTCATGCCTTCAATGAAATGATCGTATGCCAGCTTGTTCCTATGAGTAGAATTAAGATATAAATGCAATCGCGAATGTCCACAACTTGTGCTAATAAATAAGAAAAAAGGATGAGACCTTCATGAGTGTTTCTAATCTTAAAAATAAGCTTTAATTATACTTGTAGGTAGGCATAAATCTAAACTAACTGCTGCCTTATTCTGGGACACAAAGATGATCTAAAAATCTTTACTACACTATGTTTTATTTACCTTCTGTAAATGAAATGCTTGATTAGCATGTTCGCTGTAGTCTTCCTCTCATTGTATTTCCAACTGTTTACATTTGACCCAAAGGAAATGAAGTAATTTGAAGTGAAGTTGATGGCATCCTGCCAGTTGGCTTCTTCACAGTCCATAATCTTTAAATAAATAAGTAGATTTACAACGCATTAAATTTGTAATTACATTTAATGTAAGCCCTTGTTTTACAAATCTAATTTTAACCAATTGCTGAAAATTAAATCTAGGCTCCTGAAAGTTTTTTTTATTTTAGCAAATTTTAAACAAACAAAGCATCTAACCTTATGAAGATTTGAGACGAACTCTTGATCCATCATGTAGTCAAGCAGGTGAGTAACATTTGGATCATTGTCTAGCATTAGCTGCACGACTTCTGGCATGAAGCAATGAAGACCAGGCCCTCCATGAATCACGCTCCATGCAAATGCAGAACCTAGTTCTCTGAACATCCTTTTGTCTAGCTGTTCAACGTTGCAAGTGAAGTAAAGCATCCCATCCTTCCCTTCAAAAAGCCCCTTCTCATGAATGAAGGCGCGGAGAAGCAGGCTAAAACAAATGAATTTAGATAGGAATTACTGAGTGATAATATATTAGCTATTGCCTTTGTAAATTAAATTTGTCAATTATTTTTTAACTTACACCATAAACTCTCTTTTTGGGCCTCCATTGTCAACTGCATTCTCTTCGAGAAATTCGATCTTAGGTTCTTTCAGGTAGGAGAATCCAGGTCTTTTCGTTACACTCTTGAATGTAGTCCACACATCCATTCTGTGTGCTGAGATCAATTGTTTTTCAGAGGATAAAATTTGATGAATATGCCATTCAATAATCTCCTGGCCAGAATTAAAAGTCATAGTCGAGTCCAGTAGAGCCTGTTCTGTTTGCTCCACTTCATCACTGAAATATAATAATAACTAATAATTCTAAAGTCTATGTCACTATGTAAGCTTAAAACAATTAACTGAATAAGGTTTAGGAACCTGTAAAGAGGTGAGCAATGAGGATTTGTCATAAGGTTACGAACTGTGGAATTGACCTATAGGTGCATTATTATCCCAATTTTTACTTCAATCATTGCAACATTGCACGTTAACTTAAGTTATCATTGGATTTTACTGCTAGGCCTATTGGAAAATGAGATGTGGCAAGGCTATACATTTCATCTGATTTTACATAAGTGTTATATGTAGGCGATTACATGGGAGTTTAATTATGGAATTAGCTAATTTTAATTACAAATCCACTTCTAATTCCCAAACCAACTTGTGTAACCAGTTGGTTATTAATTCTAATTTCAAAACCAACTCTCATGTAACTAGTTGGTCATAAATTCTTATTCCAATTCCACTTAATTAATATTCCCTGAAACTAGGTAGATTTAGCCATTTTTGGGAGCAGATGACACTAATTCCTGGAAGGACTTCCTGATGTGCGTAATGTTGCATCCTGCCTGATATGCAAGCACGACCAAATTTATGTGTATAGAACAGTGCATGCACGCCTATTTGTAAACCATACAACTCGCATGTAATCGCATAGCATGTTTGGAATAAGGAGGGAATTGTGCAAAACTTCCAGGTAATCTCATACTGTCAATAAAGGCATGGGCCTCTTTATTCTAGAACTTACAATATGCTTTGGCCAATAAAATCTTCGGAAGATCCTGTTGGTGTTGGCGCTCTTGCTGCAGTAGTGCTTCCTTCATACAAATTTCGTTCCCAAGAACGACGTGCAATCGTGTTGGCTTCTAGGCTGTGAAACGTAGTACCAGCATGTGATGAAGCAGTCGAAACATCTATTCCTATGTCCGGCAATTCTTGAAGATCTTGAAGTCTGATCGATCGTCTATGGGTCTCTGGACTCGATTCGGAATGAGATTCTGAACTAGTGTCGGAAATGGAGACATGATCGCTGAGTTCCTCTGTTTCTATTGGAGGATCCGTATCTGTTGTAAATTAAAAGTAATTACATTAACTAAGCTAGTGGCATGTGCAATGGCTTACGTGAGCCAGGAGATATAGGATTAAAATGTACAAAATGTAATTTCTAAAGGATAATGTGATTACACTCCTATAATATACAATTTCAATTTATTTTTAATATCTTATATTAATAGTGGGGCTTTTTCCATCTGAGTCTTATCTGTGAGTGTCTGTCCATGGTCTGAATTCAAACAACTAAATTGTCAGCCACGCAAGGTCTCATGTCCAAATGAGATTGAAATTATGTTGCTCATACATCATAGTTCGGCGCTTCCCCCTTCAAGTTAATCCCTGCCTACTTGGTTAGCTTGGGGGGGAGGGGGACAGCCTTTGCTTTGAAATGCAGAAGGCATGCAGTGAGAGTGAATTTTTCCCACTCTTAAAGCGCTTTTATCTAGCAGGCTAAGCCTCAGTCGCTCACTGAGGGGGACTGTGACGTAGTCTGGTAGATCCGAGTGAGCAGAGCTCCTGATATTATTTTTGTATCCATTTATTTTTGTTGTTTATTTTAAATTACCAAAATGACGGATGAACAGCCTCATCTTTTGGTAAGTGATGTTAGTTTGGGAGTGGTAGCCACCAATGGTGAACGCAGTCTCTGAACCAGGAAGATTCTTCAAAGACTGTCCATGAAATGTGATGAGCTCTGTGGCTTTCAAACCAGGAAAGATCAACTTCAGTGCCTCTTTTCCTTTGGTCAACACAGCATCATACGTGTCACTCAGCAAAACTTCAGTCGGTGTCAGGGTGCCTGATTTTCGGCGCCAGATGTTATTTACTCGATGCATTACTCCAATTTTAACCTAGAGGTATGGTATAAAATAAATCAATTTATTCTGATTATATATCCTAGTTTTCACAAGGATAAGCTGTATAAATATATAAACTTACTAAAACACTTTCATTAGGCTTAGTCGCTTCATTTGGCCGTCGTCGTTTTGTTGAACGTCCACTGTTGATGGGTCTACTGCCTAGGTGACGACATCTGTCATTGTTTCTCTCCCGCTGAAAATCCCGAAACAGTGTAGTTGTCTCTAAGGACATTATAATATTAAATAGGATTAGCCTCCATGAATCATGATCTGTTTTGCTATTGGCTAGTTTGTGGAATAAATAATTAAGCCCGTTATTATAATTTTTTAAAAAACTAAATGTGTAAGTCATTACCTGCATAATTTTCCACGCGTTCTGTTCCTGTAGCTACCAGTGCAGCAGTACTTGTTGAAGCAGTAGCCATATTTCGTTCCTGGCATTGCGAACATTGAGTTTGCCTGGGCGTACTCTCGTCTTCCATTATGACTTATTACAAAAAATGCAACATATTTAAAGCTTATGTTTATGCACATTTATATGGCTATGGTAGTGCGATTTTTGCAGCGATTAAGAATCGTGGTGGCACTGTGGTGATCCTGTTACATTGGTGGGAATTCACACTTAGGCCTACACAGATGTTAGCCACACTGATGCGAGTGTTTTTCCTGAGCTTCCAATAGCTATGGTGAAAACTACTGCTTTTATTTTTCGTTTTCTCAGGTTGCCGATCTGTTTTATCAATGATAATTAAGCCTACCATTATATTCTTGGGTCAACGATTGTATTTTCTGGAGATAACGACAATTGTCATCGTTGTGAGATAACGATGATAATTTCCCGTCTCGATCCTTAGGGTTAGAAAAAAAACCGTAGCCATCCAGAAGCTCGTAAAAAAATCAATGCGATCGCGATTAGTGATGGCTAACATCGGTGCATCGCTACATCGGCTTTGTAACTTCGTGTTTCTATATGATGTATCTATCATTATCTATTATATTCTATAGTCTCTGGTTTCGATCGCCCATCACTAGAACAGACCATAGCAAACATATAAGTATATAGTCTTTGACCATAGCCCTCTAGGTGAAATAGTTAAGATTCGCCACCAGGATCGCTGTTGTGCTATCAACACTAAAGTGCTAGGCGTCCATAGCTTTCTCCGTTATTTCTGTTGGATTTTTCATCTGTTAATTTTGTTTTTTTTTGCATACTATTTTGTTATAAATTTCTTCATTTTTAAATTTTGTAAATTAAAATTGTTTGATTAATTTTTATATATATGTTGTGGCGCTAACGTCGATCCCCTCACATTGGCAAGCGTCTGTGAACCAACTTACCAATTTGGCCGCTGCACTGACTGTGGCGCTGACTGTACTCTCCGCGCTCGCAGCTCTTGCGCTCTTGCGATCAATAAGCCAGACGAACGCGGATAATGACAAGATTATCGGTTATTTAGCTTCCCAGTAGGTCTAGGCCTAATAAAAAGTTGAAAAACATAAAATAAAAATGGACAAAAACATAAAATCACTCACCAGAGACCACAAGCTAGTAACCCTTCTTCAGCGGGCAGGGACAGCACAGCGACAGCAGCATAAGCAAAAGGAAAAAGCAGATGACGCAACGTAGAGTCGCATACCCATTCAATATGATATGTATCATCATAGCACAGTATAGAGAATAGCAAAGGTTCCCTACAGGGATTATATTCTATAGTCAATGGTTCACACAGAGACATCTTACCGCTGGGGGTTAAGGGTTCGATTCCTTCCTGTATCCCTTGGGTGTTTGTCTTGTCCCTTCGTTCTGCTAGGGCCTAGGGGTCTGTAATTGGGTCCACAGGACCTGTTGACCCCGAAATCCTATCATTATCATTATCATAAAGACACCGCACGCTGCGACAAAATTGAAGTCAAAATACCTGCGATCACGTGACCCTAAAATGTCAACGCCGACAAAATGGCGGCTCCCACTGACATTAGGAATTTAGGATTTCATTATATGCGAAGAAGGAAGAAGGAAGAAGAAGAACAGTCGACTGGGTGGTAATTTAACATTGAGCGCCACTTTGGCCACTGCACTGACTGTGGCGCTAACTGTACTGTGAGTGGTGGCTTTCCGCGACTGCAGCGCCACCCTTCCAGTTCCCTATTGACTAAAGTGGGAACCCCATGCGTGGCCACGTCTGATGCTTGGCAACGTAAGGGGATTGACAGCGCTTCTCATGCTTGCTAATGTAAGGGGATAAGCGCATGTATCATGCAAAATGGGAGGGCTATCATCTGTTATAATAATAAAATAATATTCTCATTCTTAATGAAGTTATGTAAATAAAATAATTACCATATCGGCGATATATCGATACGGAAAATCCGCCATTTTTTCTGTATCTATATGGCAAACGTATCGATATATCGATATGATATCGATATATCGCCCATCACTAATTAAGGCTTAGCCGATTTGAAATGTGGTGTCGCTAGGTCGATCCCCTTACATTGGCAAGCCAGAATCTCCTCGATTTGTTAATGTGCAGTGAATAAGATGCGCTGACACCTCTGGCTACATTGGGCTACCTACCATTCGCTTGTAAAATATATTAATATTTAATAAATCACCAATTAGTATAACGAAGACTACAAAGTAGGCCTAGGCCAGAGTAAAATTAAATGGATTCAGCAATGGAATTGCCTGGCTGTGATTTTGTGTGAGTTTTCAATGTTTGTACATTGTGTATATGACGTAGGTATATAGCCACTGTAAACGATTTATTCAAATATATAGGTGTATGGATGTTGCTCTTCATGCATATTTCAACAGAGGACACAGCTACAACCAAATATTACGATTTCTCAGCGAGCGTCATGACTTGGACATAAGTCGAAGTACCTTGAAAAGGCACTTGCAGCGTCTTGGACTTCGTCGTTATGGTCAGAGGTCTCCAGAGGCTGAATTAAGTATACGTTTAAGAGAAGTACAAGAACAGACTGGTGAGAATGTGAATAGATACAAATCACATGTTGTAGGTAGGGATGGGAATCCTGTCACTTTTTTAGAAACAAAATCGATAGTTTTAAAATATATCGATACTCCGATACTATCTAAACGCGAATATCAATATCAAAAATATCGATATTTTTATATATCAATATATTTGTGCCCATCCCTAGTTGTAGGCTTTACTGATCATTTATAAGTATTATTAGTATACGGTATTCCTTTTAGATGGTCAAGCTGGTTATCGGCGTACATGGCGTATTCTTTGTCGAAAGTATGGACTGCATGTTACCCAGGTAAGCAAGCAAAAACATTTACTATTGTTGTTTCAATAAGAAAAATTACTGCTCAGATTTACTTACCTGCACTATATTCTGAAAAATATTTTAATTTAAATAATTTAAGGAACAAGTGAGACTAGCTCTTTTGGAGCTACATCCCATTAACGTAATTGCCCGAACACAGAATGCACTACGACGACGAGCTTATTATGCACCTGGCCCAAATTATATTTGGCACCTTGATGGATATGACAAGCTAAAGCCATACGGATTTGCCATATCAGGATGCATTGATGGATTTTCTCGGAAAATTATATTCCTGGAATGTTCAACTGGCAACAATGACCCAGCTGTCATCCTCAAGTATTATCTGGATGCAATCGAAAAGTTTCAAGGGTGTCCAGTTCTCTTAAGAACGGACTGTGGGACAGAAAACAGTCTCATTGCTGCTGCCCACTGTACATTGAGAGAGGAAAGGTAATACAATGACATAACTTATAAATCAAGAATGCGCCATACGACGCATGCTTGATTTCATGTAACTGTGCATTCTAAAATGAAATTAAATATAAATTGTTACATGCGCAAACTTGGCATGATGGGAATGAAAATGGAATTTTAATGGCAAACCTATGAAAGAAGTTCAATAATTATCACGCTATATTTCAATTTCCTGCAATCTTTGGTTTAAAAATGAATCTTACACCGATGCACGCATACTCAGACACAGATATTGTCCTTGCATAAAGGAATGAGTATAGGGACTCCTTAAAATGACTGATATTTCTTTTAATGACAGAATTTCAGTAAAAAAACCTCTGCTGAGTCCTCAGAACCTGTGCAGAGGGCTAATGGCCTTGTAAATGCTATGGTTTGGGGTGGTTTGGTTTGAGTTTTGTATAAATTGTATATCACAGAAGGGGGGGGGGCAGCTGCACTCTGGTTCCCACACCCATGACAGCAAATTATGTACATTTAAATAGCATACACAATTACACAAATCAATTACATGTTTCTTTTAAAGATGCCATATATATGGGACATCATTCCACAATCAAAGGATTGAAGCCTGGTGGTCAGTATTACGGAAATCATGGACTCAAAGCTGGATGAACTTGTATGAAGATCTCAGTAGTTTTGGGATTTTAACTACAACAAATGCTACACAAAAAGCTGTTCTGGTATTCACCTTCATGGATCTGATAAGGCAAGAACTAGAGGAGTTTAAAGCAGATTGGAACACCCACACAATTAGGAGGTCACCCAATACTCTTTGTCCCAATGGTAATTATTAAAAGACAGACATAAGCAGAGGGCTCTTGAAATAAAAATGTGTAGGCCTAAATTGAAAAATAATATTGTGATGGACTTTATAGGAAAACCAGATGAGCTGTATTACATACCACCAGTTGGGTTCAATGAGAAGAAGAAGCCTTTCAATGAAGACAGGCTACAAAATCTTCGGATGAACTGCTCTCAACCGAATGTCGCCATTTCATTGGCAACTCATTTGCAGTGTCAAGAGTATATGGACAACAACAACTTAAGAATGCCAGAAACAAAAGATGATGGCACACAGCTATACATAAGGTTATTGGACCACCTAGGTGCCTTGCCAACAATAACATAATTTAGTAGATGGATATCTATTTTAAGTGTTTTAAAATGGTTACTAACCACACCTGTAGGTATTATTAGTCATGATATGTTTTACAAAAAAACATGAATATTTTGTAAAAGTGCATGTGTCCCTGTAAAATTATTGTGTTTTGCAGGATTGCAGTTGATATGTTGGAAAAATCTAATTCGCTTTAAATTCTGCACCTGTTTTGTACAGCTGTGCATCTGAGTTATTTTTTTATTTTTTTAGTTTTACTAGGAATTTGTGCATAATGCCTGTCATTATAATTTATTACAAAAGGTGGTTTAAATCAAAAGTCATTTTATTTTATTGCAAAAGCGTCCTTAACTCAAGTCATAGTATTTTATTGCAAAAGATTCTGTAGAACGTAAACATGAGAAATTCGCCATCACCATAGCGAAATCAATAAGAAACTTTTATGCAGTTTGATGGTAAGTCTTCTATATTTAAAATGACATACAAATGTTACAAATGTTATGGATAGTCAAAAACCATAAATGTTCATTCTTTATTTACGCAAAACTAATCGGACAAGACGGACATAATGTACATGCATGATTAATCCCATCGTATTCATCATCACTGATCAGTGATCAGCATACCAAAATCCAACGTAATAAAGTACGGTATTGTGATCAAAAAGTAGTTTTGTAACCAGAAACTTGTTGCACAGTGTAATCGATAACACAATTTTATTCTAACAAAGGTTAAATTTTTATTTTAAAGAATTGGTTATTTTTAATAGTAATCAATAATTGTAATCTTCTTATTCTTTAATAGCGGTAGACTTTAAGGGAGCTGTCGGTCTGTCCTTATCAGTTTAATCCTTATCAGTTTAAAACTCCCTCCGATTTGCCAGGCTAAGCCTCAGGCGCTCTCAGTGAGCGGCTTGGCGCTGAAGGCCGAAGGCGCGAAGCCGATCAGTGGGATGGACTGTGGCTTAGTCTCGTAGATTGGAGTTGGCAGAGACACCCACCAACAAGGCTACGGGCCGTGAAGCTACCCTGTCGATTTGTTATTTGTAAATAAGTGAGCCTTTTCTTTTTAAGAAAATATTTTCATCATAAAATTCAATACATTTTACTTTCAGCACTCATTTGAATGCAAATTGCTCAATTAAACTGGGCTTTTATTATGTTTTACTAATAATCTCTCAACGAGAGTATCACGCGCTGAACAACGGGTTAATAAACGACGTATGGGTTAAACCGTTTAATCAATACCGGTACATGTACGTTTAACTTGAACCTGATTTTGAATCAGCGATTTCACCCAATTATCATGCTATTAATATTGCTAAATGAGCCTAAATCGCACGTAAAAGCACTCTCTTGCGAATGTGGCATAGCATGTAAAAATGGAAAGTGAGTAGGGTATTTGTCAGTTGGCCATCTGATGGCCAATTTCATCAAATGTTTTGAAAACATCGATTTTTTTACTTGTGTTAATTTGACGATTTTTTTTTATTTTAGTTGCACCGGATTGGCCGTCTAGCTCTTGCCGGAGCTAGACGGCCAGCAAATCCAACCGCCATCTTGTTTTTCGTCTTCGTAGATAATGAACTAATATCAATGTTGTCCGCCATTTTGTCGGAGGTGACGTCAGAATGACGTGATCCGAGTTATGTTCAATACAACTTCTGGTAGGGTAGTGAATAGGGGGCGTGCAGTGTCTATCATCGCTCTGCTTAGAACGATGTAAGTTATAGGAAGAGTATGGTCAAGTCATCTTATAGGCGCCATTTTTCTCCTTGACAGTCTCAGTATGCGTAGGAGCTATATGTTATTTAGGCGTCATTCTTGCAAATTTACTTCAATGAAAGGAGTTTTAATTTTTGAATAAAGTAATGAAATTGGTTAATTAACTATTATTAATACATTTAAAATTAATTTGAGCATATTTTACAAATTATTTGGCTATAAATAAAGTAGCTTTAAAACTCATGTACCAGTACCTACTTACCAGCATGGCAAGCTATTAGGTTTTGGTAAAAGGAGAAAAATGGCGCCCAGGACAGACCTCAGCAGAAATTGGCCAATCACAGCCATGACGTCATGCCACCTCCATCCTTCCTCTTTCCTCCAAGGAATTGGGCATTTTTACACTAATGGTCAGGGAATTTTGTTGCATTTATTTGGCAGCATGGCTTATGCATGACGTCAAAACAGCTGTAGCCAATCACAAGGGTGAACCTTTCAAGCCGTACATAATGAGAGAAAATAGTTATGATAAGCCTAGAGTGAAATCTTTTTTATGAGTGAAATCTTTTTTATGAGTGAAATCTTTTTTATGAGTGAAATCTTTTTTATGAGTGAAATCTTTTTTATGAGTTAAATCTTTTTTATGAGTGAAATCTTTTTTATGAGTGAAATCTTTTTTATGAGTGAAATCTTTTTTATGAGTGAAATC
>JAQIYI010001473.1:0-11845 GCA_034700265.1 Polyzonium germanicum
TTTAACACGAATAGAAAAGAAGATGGCGGCAGTCTGAATGCGTCTTTTAAGTATTAATCACCAATAGAGGAGACGATGGAGAGCGAGGCAGAAGCAGCCAGAACAAGCATGGCGAATAGGCCTGCGTGAATTCTAAATCGCGTTGAATTATTAATGTATGGAAATTGCAGTCGATTGTGACCGAATAAGGCCGCCATTTTTTCCGAGATCTAAGCGGAACACTATATATTTTAGGCCTTACTCTGCATTCGCAATATTCAGACGGCTAGGCAGGGTATTAAGCGCAAAGGCGCTCATCAAGAGCTGGCGCCAGCCAATGGCGATGCAGTACGCTTATTAACTACGATAATAACCAGATATATGTAGGCCTATATCAGCCTACTTCTGGTTGCCATTGTTTGCTTATTGGCTCAGTTGCGAGCAGACATTAAACGCACAAGCTCTAATTAGAAATAAAGGTAGGTTATTGCGTGAATTATATATAGCCGAGGCACACTGAGTGCAACACAAATGAAATATTTATGATGAAAATAAAACAAACATGCCAATTAAAAGAGAGATAGGACGGCAGGGGCGCAGCTAAACTAACTAGTAGGTCTGCTTTACGTTCAAGATGTTAATCGCAACCAAAACAGCGTAAATTAAAAAGATAGCCGCTAGGCATAACTGGTTAACAAACAACAAATCTAGACGCACACGGCCATCTGGTCCAATGAAAATCCAATTGAGGCCTACGTGCACAAGTAGTTTACAAGTTTATTTTATATATTTATTTATTTTGTTTACTTATGCATTTTATTTATTTGCTTTAATTACTTTATTTATTACGCCTACCTCAAAGTATTTTACAAGTTATTTTATTTATTTATTTCATTATATTTATTAATTTATTTAACTTAGGCCTACTTTATTTTATTAATTGTATTTAATGAATATTTGTAGTTTATCTTATGCTTAGAACCTAAGCCAGAGCTCAAACCAGGACCTATACTAAATCAAGAACTTGATTTGCTGTCAAAATCCATCAATTTCATAAAAAATTTTATTTTTGAAGATTTAAAAAATAAAAATAGGCCTAATAAATGTTTTGGACTGAGAAGTGACAAGATGACTTGCGAAGTGCTTGAGGCCTTATTTTTTTACTGACGCAGCGAGAAAATGACGCCAAAATGGCCATACGGGATGGGGTCATCATCTGGATTCATGGATGAATGTAAAACTCTTTGAAAAGCTTTCAATCAAACGCAAAAAATAAAAAAAATAAATAAAAAGTCTTTTCGATTGAAAAGAAGACAATTTTTCAGAAGATACATGTAGGCCTAGCAAAACTACGGCGCTCCATTTCATTGCCTGAAACAGGCCTAGCCTACTGCAAGAATTTCTAATTTCTACTTTATTTTATGACACATTTGTGCGTCTTTTCTCTTTTTTTCGGCCCCTGAATTCCTTAGATTAAAAACGAAATGTTTACACAAAACAAACTTTCTTTCAGGAAAGAAAGAAAAAACATTTACTTTTGAATGGAATTCAGGCGAATTCCTATATTTGAAATGGGCACGAAAGTTCCATAAAAGTTTCTTCATCATGCGGATAGCAATGCCAGATAGGCCTATATACTCCTCTACCTATGGAGAAATAATACACGTGTAGGCCTGCCTGTGCATTGAAAGTTGCCTTTAAACGCGCTTAACGATGCGCAGTGGATTTTACAAAAGAGGAAGAACAGAAACAAGATGGCGGCGACGCGGTAGAGCCTGTAGGGGAAAAGGCCTAATTCATGGACAGGAGAGTGGATGGATTTCCGATGAAATTTAATTTGCGATTTGTATAGGCGGCGATTCTCACAATTCACGCTCGTACGAACGCGGTCGCTTGCGTGCGAATTCAATAAGAAAAGAAAAAAAGGAGGCCTACGTCAAGTCGTCGGATCCGACAATTTTTGGACACACGATATGTAGGCGTGCTGCTGGCACGTACCTATAGAAGGACATCGAGACAGACAACAGACTGGAGCGAATATCTCACATGCATTTGAACGAACACAAAAGATGCACAAGATTGAAAAAGCATTACATAGAAATGGGGGAGGGAGGCGGCGGCCAAGGAAAGAAGACAAAAAACATAAATATAGAGAGCGAGAATAAACAGACGCATAGCTGAGCCTAAAGCACGTGAAAGTAGGCCTGAGTCTATCTGGTCTTGGTGGAAAAAAGGCCATCCAGGCCGAAATAGAAAGTGAAAGAGAGGCGCAGATGGATTGCTTAAGACGGACAAAAAATGGAAACATTTTTCCACAATACAAGAACATCTGCTGGGTCGTTAAGACAGTCGGACAAACAGAAACGTCTTTTGTGGACACGAGCAGGCAGGGAGGGCACTTTAGACATCTGAGGAAGATCCACGCAGGCCTAACGGTCGGCGACCGTGTGACGTCACGACATCGCAAAGTGCGCAACTCGAGTCTGCTTTTTTGGTCTTCGTTCGCTCGGACAATTAGCCGGCTTCAAGTTGCAGTGTTGCTTTTATGTCTATCTGCCTGCATCCTATAGGCCCTGTAATTATTTTGGTTTAATTATTATTTATTAATAAATTAAACTCCCTGTTTTATGCCCCTTAAACGGCGGGCAATCACTGACAGCGTCGCGACTTAAAAGCGCGAGACTCAAATGGCACACGCGTCTGTTAAGTTTGTCTGCTTTTTCTTTCGTTCGGGTCACGTGCATGCTAAATGCACGTGCCTTATGCCTAGTAAATACGGTCCAATCTAGCACGTGCTCATGATGTGATTATCACGTGTCACTATATCGTTAGGGCGGTTAGTTGAATCCCGTCATGCCTAGTTATAGAACTAGTTAGATGGGCGATCTCTAGACTGATGCAAGAATGACGTCATCGTCTGCGTCTTGAAATAACTTGTCTCGAGTTCGGCTTCGAGGAAGTTTCGAATTGCCAGACGGCGGAAGTGACGGTGTTTTCTACAGCGCAAAACTCGCCTCGTCGAACGTTAGGACTTAGGCCGCAACAATCGAGCGCAGAGAAGCGCTTTTGAAAAAGAAAAAGAATCTTCGTGGAATGAGTTTGAAATGAAAAGATCGCTTGGATAGGCTGGATGAAAGGGAAGATGAAACGCGAGAGGAAGGTAAAAAGGTCCATTTAAACTGGAAAGAAATAATCTAAGAAAGTGGAAAAGGCGGAGAAAAGGCTGAGTAAAGGGGAAACAGTGCGCCATTAGGACGGCGGAGGACACTTTCACACTCGGTAATCAACGCTGGGGTGACGGGGCGGACGAGAGACAATCAAGTCGGCCGCCGCCGCCATTTCCGCACTCGCACCAGATCAGAAAAAACTTAAGTATCGAACAGAACGAGATCTCGGCAGGACACACACTGAAAGACGAATTAACGGAGGGGTTCGAACCCTGAAGGCCCCCCCCTTTCCAATCCCTTTCCTTCTCTATCGATAGCTTGCACGAAATCATTAGAATAAACTAGATTAGTATAAGGAAACTGGAAAATGTTCCAAAAAAACTGCGGCGCCCTCTGGCGGTCATCGAGCCAAAAGGCTTCTCTTTCTCCGCGTCCTATAATCCCCTCGCTATCAATAGCCGCCACATTCGTCGTCGTCGGACAGCTTTCGACGCATCAAGTTGCTCTGTTGTTTTGTTGTTGTCGCTGCTGCTGCAAACGCGTTTACACTTGAGCGAACATCATCTTGGCTCGCACACGGACCTCCACACGAAGATAATCCCAAGAAATCGACCGTTGATGTAAGAGGCTAGCGGCAAAAAGAAGAGAAAAGTGCGCCAAGTTAGGAGGCCCAGTGAAATGCGATATAATGTGGGCCCATGCGATTACTCCATTAAATGCGCCGCTCCTTTGAGTCCAGCTTTTCAACCCCCTCAAGTATAATAGTGCCTTTCAAAGTTCACAAAGCCTGCTCACACGGCATAAGCCAAAACGTGCATTTCCTCTGAGCTAAGATGCGCATCACAACGCCTTGTCGGTCTTATAAGCTCATGTAATTAAATACTGGCTTAAGTAAAACACTTCACACGCTCCCAATAAGGCAGCTGTCACTGCACGGTAAGATACGCACAAGCAAAGCTAAAAATGACTGTGAACGCGTCCCCTTACTTAAGTGTGACAGCTTTCGTTTTGAAAATGAAAAAGAAACGACTGACGAGCCTAGGTCTACATGGCACAAAGAAAAGACGGGTTTCGATTCAGCTTTAGGCCTATACAAACATGACGTCAGTCGTCAGGAATTCTGGAATGTGACGAGAAATTATTGCTCAGCCAGTCAGAGATCAGGCCTAAATTAAAAGCAGCTTTTAAAGCACAACGCACAACAATAGCTCGCAAGCAAGCAAACAACGATGACGAGCGGTGACCCCGACCGGGTGACCCCACAGAGTTGCAGCTCGGGCTATAGTGTGGACACGCAGTGAGAGGGGAAGCGTCTGTCGAAAAGGTCGGTCACGGTTCAACAGAAGCGCGAATTTTAATAACCATGCGTTTGGAGTTTTGGAGGTGGGCGGGCGGGCGGGCGATCAAACAAAAACACCTTGGGCGAGCGGCATTGTCACACGACGAGGGACGACCAACATGGATGAAAACATGGCATTCTGGCGATTTGGAGCAGAAAATTGATGAAACCATTTCGCGTCCATCCGTCGTCCCTGTGTTTAGACCGGCGTTGCTGCTCGGATAGGACAAACCAACGGGCGCAATTGCTTTTATCCACCTGTCGTTTTGGTGCTGGAAATGTGGTCAAAATGGTCCCAATGTTTCTACTGACACAATAAAATTGTCATTCTCTTAAGTCATCAACATCCGAGCCCAAGCGACAAATGTAGGCACCTTTTGCTGTCTAGTGTCTGCATATTTTAGCCAATTTAGCCGGCAATTTGGATAAAATGCATTTTGTCCGGATAAAATTTTAAACCCGAACCCCCTAAAGGCGACGCAAATACGCAGCACAATAATAGGGCGGAGGAGATTTTCATTATTCATGCAAGCAACAGCCTGAGCGCGCGCGCCTGCTTCATTATTAATGCCCAATGGTCATGGGACACAAGACCCCTGCGTCAACGCGCAAAACGCGGAAAATGCCTCGCAGGAATTTAGCCAGGCCTATCCTCCATATGTAATACCATATGCATGAAAAGATTCACGAAACAACATCCCCCATCCTAGTAAAAATCCTGAAACCTGGCTGGAAGTGGAAAAAAATGTTGTTTGAATAAATGGCGGAGTCGACACACTCCACTCTGTCGAACTCTACACGCACACAAAGTAGGCCTAGGCCTAACACAGAGTCAGTAGGATCATCTATCGGGATTCTGGACCGACCTCAGTTCACAAATCGCTCAAGCTGTTACCGCAAACGCAATGCAAATCAAAAAGAAAAAAAGCACACCGGGGCAAAGTGCGACATTCAAATGCAATGTACTTCAGCACATTGATTTGTTTGGGAGATCATGGAGAAAAAAAAAGCAAAACATAATGTATGTCAGTGCCCCCCCCCCCGCATTGACAGTATTAGCATATTGTAACAAAAAATAAAAAGCCGGGAATTGTGCAACGCATCTATTGGCTGCGTCACGTGCACACGTGGAATTTTACTTTACAAATACACCCTGTATTGTAAGGCTAGATATATTAATACACCTTGTACAAGGCTAATCAGGGTTCAGGTCTAGTTGGAAGAAAAGTGAAAAATACATGGCAAAAAGGCCGCATTTTCGATCGTTATTTGAATGAATCAATGAATGCATTAACTAACTAGACGAAGGCATAAATCGTAGGCCTGGACAACCTCCTCTAAAAGCTATTTATTGGAAGAAAAGTGATTTGCCAATAGAAAGGGCCACCGAATGGCAAACGCGCACAATGTTGCGTGTGCGTACATGTGTATGTGGCGTCGTAGATAGGCCTAGCTAGAAACTGCGGAAAAGCTGCGAGGGGCGGAGATGTCGTCTACCAGACTACATTGTACTAGAATTAGAGAAATCTTTTTCAACGCAACTTTGACATCCCACGTAGGCCTGCCTCTACGTGTGCAGGCAGCCTAGAAGTAATGCCGGAAAAATGTAAAAGCCACTGGCGCGTGAAACAGGATGACGCACACGTAGCGGCAGACCTGCTACTATGCTGCCTAGCATGTAATAAATCGCAACCATAATTTGAAATCCAGTCTGACATCTATTCCCAATCACATCGAATGAAGAAGAAAAAAACAAGAGCTGAAACGTAGGGCCTGAATAGAGTAGTTTCATCGTGCTTCCATTTGACATTGTTTTTAAGCCTACTGAATTATATAGACTGCAAAAGAATGATAAAATGTCTTAATTTTGGAGAAAGAAGAAAAATGAGAATTAATGACCATGGGGGCTCGGCAACAACGATCGATTGAGCAGTTAATTAAAGCAGATGTTTTCCAAGATTCTAATCAGTTTAGGGCCCAGTTGAACCCTCGATAGAGGGGCATTGGACGCGCAGTTATCGACGAAATTCTTTTGTTGCCTCTCTTTGAAAATACAAAATTGCATTTTCGGAAACATTGCTTGGCATATGTTACGATCAGCATATTATTATAAACAATGGAAGCCGATTTTAAAGCGGCGAAAACGGCACTTCCGCTTTAATTCGGTGTCTTCAGTGATTGCCCTGTTATTATATTTCAAGGGGCAATTTTGCACTTTTGCTTTTTCCCAACGTGAATGCAATCAAAGACGAGAATGAATGAATGGTGGGTTTTCCTTTCACATTTTTGTCAAACAAATTCCGTTGAAAACCAGATTTTTTTAATTCGCACCACATACACGCCCCCTAGCTGCGTAACCCAGCGATCGCAAATAGGCCTGGGTGCGCACACAAGGCACAGACAGGCTGATAAGCTTTCCTTTCGAAATGACATGAAAACCATTAAAGCTAATATTATCTCGCTCATTAATGTTAATAATGTAAGCGAGCGAGTTGTTAGTGACTGCCACTCGAGAGAATCTAATTTCTCCTAGGCTGATCCGCGGAGAAAAAAGCAAATTTACATTTTGAAGCAATGAAGAAGAAGAAAAAGGAAGAAAAAACACGCCCTGGGTTTGTTTACTCGCTGCGATAAACACTAATTGGAAGCAATATTTATTCAGACGAGATTGATGACAAAATAAAAATAAAATAACCTAAACCAATGAAGCCTGAGAAGGCACACTGACACACGCACACTAGGCCTAATATGTACGGAGAACTGAGAAATAAGCCAGATGCGATTTAGATTCGCAAGAAGGCAGTTTCGCGAGATTAGATCCTGCGGCCATCTCAGCAAAAGCTGGCAACAGAATCGTCGGCATAATCAAAAGCGACGAACGAATTTAAATAAAAAAATCAATAAATAAAATAATCCAACTTGAGCCTCAAGGCCCAAGAACATACGCACTGTGGACATCACAGAATTCCTGACGTCATGGACGAATTTTTAAAATTATTATATGTTAATTTAATTTGCGTTGAAATGGCTTAGCAAATAATTAACAATGTGACCATTGCAATAGTATACATTGTAGCAATCGTCTACATGAAATCTGGCGAAAAATTCAATAATTAGAATTTAATTCTGTTATGCCCTGTTTCCATTGCCGAGTGTTGAGTTTATTTTGAGGCGGCATAGGCCTACAAAGCTGATACACCGGCAGACAGACTGATGGAGAGTATGTGCGTGTGAGTGGCACAAAGGAGAGATTTTTAATATGAAATTCAAGAGGCGCTGGAAATATAAGACGGAGATGGAGGGGAAAAATAACATGATAAGCTCATAAGAATCGAGCGATTCTAGTTTCCAGCTTTTCCGCGTCGTCTCAATACAATAATGAGTTGGTGCTTTTGCGCCTTTGCGCTTAATGCGATGCTCGGCGCAAGAAAAAGCTTTCAAGTTGGACCAGCTAGCAACGCGGTCTCCAAAGTATGAATTTCGAGGGCGCAGTTAGGCCTCCGTAGTGAAGTGCGCGTAAATATTACGTGCATCTGGGCTACTTAGTGACAAGTAGGCGCAAAATCTCCGCAAGGACTCGAGAAAGCAATATGAACGGAGGTCAATCTGAAGATGGAAGGCAGGTCACGAAATTAAAAAGCCAGCTTTTGTCACCACCCCCACCCCGCACGCCAATAATCTGCGCTATTCCTTGGTTGCCCTCAGCAAAAAGGCAAAACAAACAATAAACAACCAAGTCCTTATAGCGACTAAAGCATGATGACGTGAACAACGCGGGGACCAATGAAATACATCGAACGCAAACGACATAGGATTTACCCGCGAAAGTCAGCGCCAGGCGGCGCCACTCAACGATCACGCCACATTTAGGACGGAATTAATTAGTGCAAAAATCTGAGACCCGCCTCGAGTCAAGACAGCTTGAGCAACTTCCGGCTATGAAGAGAGATTGCAGTGAAATAATACGATCGGGAGGTGCGTGCACAACTGCAGATGATGACTGATTTTGACTGTAATATCCATTCATAAGCGGAAGTTGTTAAGCTGTAGTCTTGACTCGGGACAGCTTGTCTGAGAATTGCATGCCCGAGCGCAGCACGGGCGACTCATCACTCTAGTCGTCCTGACTATTGGGAGTTAGGGGTTCAATTCCTACCTGTATCCCTTGGGTGTTTGTCCTGTCCCTTGGTCCTGCTAGAGCCTAGGGGGCTGTAATTGGGTCCACAGGACCTGTTGACCCCGAAATCCTAACATTATAATTGTAACATAGGGCTAGACGTTATTGGACGCTTTGATTCAGACGTAGTTGCATGAACTCGCTAGGGCCACACATCTGGTGTCGAAATCATGCCTAGTATACTCACCTATAGGCCTATAGCTCAATCTTAGGCCTAATTTGAAGGCGGAATCAACAGAATCCGATCTAATTACAACACGGGGCTGATGATTCCTCTCATATTGTGGCTATATTGCCTAGATAGGCAATCCAGGCCTACACACAAATACCAGTGGCATGATGCTAAATGCATACAAAGTGGGCCTAGGCTCCATAGCCTGCAGGATCGAGACTGGCTAGGGACTGCCGTAATTGAAAAGGCGTAATGGATCGGCACAGCACGAGCATAGGTTCCATTCCTGCAGGCATGCAGAGGCCCACTTGCAGCAGATTGCGTATAGTGTGGGCCGAGCATCGCTTTACGCTCAAGTTTGCTTGCAGTTCGTTGTCGTCAATAATTTCAACATGGCCGCCGGGCGAATAGATTTCGTTCGAGATTCGCGTTCGTTCGCCATTTGCTCGATTTCCAATCGTCGTCGTACGGAAGTTGGCGGGAATGTCCGGAAGCGAAAAGAGCACTCAGCCCATGTACGAATGTACGCAGGCCTAGAATTCTCTCGGGGTCCACTTGGCCAGCAACTAGGCCTACATTGTCTAGTGCTTGTCAAACATTAATGGACACAAAATGGCGGACAAGCAGAGAAAAAAAGGCTCCCACAGTAATGATTACGGTCACTTGAAGTCGTCGAGAACAAACACGGCCCGCAGAAAATTCCATTAGGCCACGCCCCTTCCATTAGGAGAAGAGCAAAACTACGCACTCGGATGGCGTCCGGGTGGGGCCAGCTAAACTAGGACTAAACAAGCGGTTAGGCCCACGTCGACCGCTCCAGTAACTTAGGCTTGAGCGTCTTCGCTTAAGAAATCCTGCTTTATTAGCGAGAAAGAGAGAGTTGATAAATTTCCATTGCAATAAATAAATAATTCATGAAACAGTAGGCCTACAGTAGTCAGCAAAGTTTCCCTGCTGGCTTTCCCATTGTCGAACAACGAGAGAATCAATCATCGACACGACTAGGCCCAACAACGGTCATAACACAAACGAAAAAATGAAAACAAAACGAAAAACTAGGCCTAATGCAATTTTACGTAGGGCCTGGGGTGGGCGGGCGCAACATACGGCCCGCGAGCCGGATCCGGCCCCTCCAATTGCTTCTCGACAAACAAGAAATAAATGAAAGCTAAATATGTAGAATCTTTTGCGAATAGCAATCAAGCCATTAACCATAAGCCAGATTAGACTTGATTTTGTCCGAGCGAGCGAAGGGAGCTCATGGAGCCCGCCAACAAAAAAGGTTGAAACTGCACTTAGGGCTAGGTGTGTTATTTGTTACGCGTTGGTCACGTGGCGATGCGAGCAAAGAAGGGTAAAATGACTTAACTGGCCTTTAAGTTGTATCTACAAGTTGAAAAGATTTAGCAATAAAAATAAATTTAAACAAAAATCTTAAATGCATGCACAACAAAGAAACTGTGACTGACAAGATGGCGGCGCAACCGGAAATGTTCCAATAGGCCTACCACATGCGGTTCAGATAAAATAAATAGAATAAGAGAAGAAGAGAAAAAAGCGCCTTTTGTGATGCAAAAATGCTTTTCATTGAACAACACCCAGAAGAGAAATGAGTTTTGCTGGGTTTGTCTCTGTGAACTTGTCAGACTGAAGCAAATGGCAAGCAGGTCCCAACTCGCGAACAATTAGGTGTAATCATTCAAACTACAGGGCAAAACTATTGTCCCAAATGGTCGTTACTCCAGTGCACGTAGCTGTCTGTGAGTAGCAGCATGTAGGCCTCGGAAAGACAATACGGAACAAAGAAGAAACAAGCGCAAGAAAACGGACCAACTATGTAGACATTAGCGATGAACTTGATGACGAACCCCCACTAATGGTCTCTGTTGAATCGCAAATCATGCGGACGCCATTTTGTCAAGGGTGCATTTCGACTTTTGGCGGCCCTGGCAGCGCAAGTTATCATGAGGGTGGCCTCCTCCCTCAATTGTAGGGCAATAGGAAATCGGACATGGAGCGAATTTCACGCGAATTCGTCCCGACCGTTTGTCGCTGTTTGTTCGAGTCTGCTCCTGGCACTTTGCATCAATCAAATGGTACTTTGAGATCATACCGTAGTTCGTTCGTTCGCTTCATGTGAACGTAACGTGCTTCGATTTCCCCTTTACTTTCATCTGATACAGCAATTTATTACGATTGGTCGAGCGAGCGAAGCAAGAGAGATTTTTGTCATTAGCTATTTGTGCACTCCTTGAGGGTAGGGGCGGAGATGGTTAATCCCGATTCCAACTGCTCCTCTCGCACGGCCTTCACAAGATACACGGAACATATTTGTTCGCTGTCGGGAACATGTTTGCAGTCCGCGAGCCATTATCAGCTGTTTCTGACAGAAAATAGGCCCGAGGCAAACGGGGAATCTAATGGATGGCTGACAAAGTCACACAGATGACGCCAAGTTCGGTTAGCTTTGGTCGGTGGCCACAGTTTGCAGCATAAGTAATGTGAGCTCAGGCCGCGGTCCTAGCTCGGATGTTTGTCCACGTGCTGGTAGCAGGCGACCACGTGTCACCAACAACTGTTGTGTCCAATGAGGCGAACAACTCCCCCAACTGTAATTCGCATCCAACCCATGCCCGAAACGTAACCCGAGCTAACCGAAAAACATGGCCGTAAAGCGCAAAGACGACAATAAAAATAATAGAAACCGAGCTCGCCCCAGCCTCAACCCACCACCGCATCATCATCAATTTCCCCGACTCATTATTTAGTCTGAAATAAGTTTCAGGGGGCCGAGGGGGGGAGCCAACTTCTCCCCCCCCCTCTCTACAGTACGCAATTTGTAGCTCGAAAATCTCGACGAAAAGTGATCGATGACTCACACGCCGAATGATTCACCAGACAAAATGGCGACCAACAAAGAAGAGATTGGATGATTCTACCCCCCCACCCCCCCACCCGCAGATACTTAAGCAACCGTTCCCTACAATGCCTGAATCCACCGTTTTATCGAC
>JAQIYI010001474.1:0-11845 GCA_034700265.1 Polyzonium germanicum
CGATTACGCAACCGTCCTTATTCCCGAATTGGAATTCGAGATGGAACCCACTTCGAGAAACGGAGGCAAATTATGTTCTTAACAAAATGAAGATTTGAGTTTGTGAGGGCTAAATGAATCTCGTTTCAATTGCCCCACGTTATACCGGTATTACAGAAGTGACTACAATTGAGGGCATTTTGGGTCGTATCCTGGATAACCTCGAAAAAATACAGCCAAAACGAAAGGTGTTATTATTTAACCAATTTCTTAACAGTTCAATCAAACGTTTGAGCTAAGCCTAGCCCTAGCTTATTAATGTATAGAATATTTTTTAGGAGACGAACCCAGCAGAAGGAGAAAAGATTGAGGAATTCATGCGGAAATTGCGTAACTTTCAAGTTCTGACCACTCCATTCCATTTTGTGAGTGAAGCATCAAAACGATTAAAATTTGAAATACTGTTAGTTGCATAAATTTAATCAAGATTAACTTCTACATCGGTACAGGTTCTGCAAGATCCGAGCGGCAACAGTTTTGTTGAAAATCCGTCCGTTTATATACGCATTATTTTTTTTATTTGCTTCGCAACTTCGATTACTCCTATTATTTATTTATTTTTTCGTGAATTTTAGAAATGCGCCTCGGAAAGACAAGGCAATGGAAATTGTTCGTTACAAGCGTAGCGAAGAGGAGGACAAGTTACTGGGAATTTTCGTAAGGAACGTTTGATGGTTCTTTTGTAAGAAATAAATGGAAATTTGAGCTCATCATAACATTTGTTGCAGCCAAGCGAGGAGGACAAAGCAGAAAAAGCATCTGAACCACTAACCGAGGAAAACCTGTGCGAAGAGGTGACTTAAAACATTTGAAAATTAATGAATACAATTTGATGATGTTATTGATTGCTTCGTTTGTGCTAAGCTTACATTTTTTAATGTCTGCGCGTGCAGGTCCTGATGTTCAATACGAACTGTTTCAACTGCAGTTCACCTTGCGAGACACACATGAAAGTGACGAGTAAGTTTCGATTTAAAATAACTCATTAGACATTACAATTCAATTATGATGCAAATCGTCTCCTTATCAACTATTCAGAGATACCGCACTTTAAAGAGGTGGTCATCATGGCGACTGTATGTCCGGCATGCGGCCATCGAAGCAACGAAGTGAAAGCTGGTAGCGGCATAGAACCACTCGGAATCAAAATCACGCTTACCGTCAATGATCCCATCGATTTGACGAGAGATATTCTCAAGGTTTATATTATCATAAAACTTTTGTTTTTAAATATAGGATCGAAATCTTCAAATAAATCATTTGCGATTGGTTTTGGTTTAGTCTGAAACGTGTAGCATCTGTATTCCTGAACTGGAATTCGAGATTGGATCTGGAACCCTGGGAGGACGATTCACGACACTCGAGGGGTTGTTTCTGAATATCCGCGAGCAACTGCTCGAGGACAATCCGATGATTAACGGGGACAGTAGCGACGGCAACATTTCGGAAAAACTCAAGGAATTCGTTATCAAGTTTGACGAAGTTAGTTAACTTTTTATAGAATTTAATTTTTGTGGGTTCATTTTACAGATTTTTTTTTAAATATAATTCGCAGATTTGTGCTTGCAAGAGGAAAGTGAAAGTAATTTTCGACGATCCGGCTGGAAACAGTTACGTTCAGGCATGTTTGAATTTTTAAATTCTCTGCCTAGCTACAGTTACTTGACTACAGTGTCAAGTCTAGGAGCTGATAAATATTTTTTGCAAACTTATAGATTGAGTAGCCATGGTTTCCATCAAATTAATCTTTTTTTATTTATTCCATTATAGAATCTGTACGCTCCCGACGACGATCCTGATTTGGAAATCGTCAAATATGACCGGAATTTGGAGCAGAATGAAGAGCTCGGATTGGACGAGATGAAAACAGAAAACTACTAATTCAAAGAGCAATTATTTCCAATCTGATAGTCACTTTCTTTTCTTTGTTCCTTGTTCTGTATGGTTGTTTATTACGAAATTGTTATGGCATTCAATAAAGATTCGGAAAAGATCCGGTTAATATATCGCAGACCCGTTGACTTTTTTCAAATTACAAATTTCTTTTTGTTTCACTCGTCATGACGACGCAAAAAATAAGTTTCTGAGGAGATTTATTTCTTTTGTTATATTTAGCTCCTCTTGTAAACATAAAATACTGTGAATGCATCAGCTAAGTTAAATCTCTTATTTGCTTTCGTTTGTTTTTGAATCTTTTTTAATCCTTCGTTGTACATTGGCGGGAAACTGACTTTGATAACAAAAATCATGCTATCTGGCTCCTCTTCTCTATAACTGTACTCGTATATAAACTAAGCCGTTTGATCGAGCACTAAGAGCGAACAGAAATTTTCAAATGGAAACCTTTTTCTGAGGTTTGTAGTCTTGAGCTACTCAGACCAACCCTCCTTCAACCAACCTGGTGTTTCTCAAAGGAAATCTCGCCTAAATATGCGCAACGTACTTGCACATGTACATAAGTACAGAGAATAGTACGGTGAACCAGCATTCACATTTAATTTGGATAATGCTCTGTAGCCCTTATCTACTGCACTCCTCGTTCGTCTTCTACTAATGGACGACCAAGATCCCTTTCATAGCTAGACAAAAGCGTCCGTTTTTTTACTTCCTTTAAATTCATAGAAATCATGTTTTCATCCTGATTTTTTTTTCCAACGAAATTCTCAATTACCCCTCAAAATAAAAATCTTTTGTTTAGTGTTTCTAGAATCATTTTGAGAACATTTCCTAATTTTTTTCGTCATCTTTTCAGAGATTGGTCCTTCTTTATTTTCGAGCCTATTTCTTAAATTTCCGCGGCAGCTACGGTAGTTAAAAACAACTACATGTATTTGTACGGTACATTCATTGTGCAAGCAATCGCAAGCTCATTGTCGCGTTTCTCCTCTATTGTTTTTGGCTTCATTAAATGCCGACAACAAATAACACGATTAGTGCGTGAAACTCTTTGAAAACAAAGAAGATTTAAGCAAGAAGAACAGTAAATAAGACGAAAACAAAGAAACACGAAACTAAAGAAATCAATTGTAGACTTACCGTATTTTGTTGTTTTCTTCTTCTTGTTACTGACGCATCATTTTACATGCAAATCATGATGATTCTGTGGGGGCCTACATATGTATTCATGCATTGCTTCGTTTTCAATGTTTTCTTGAAACTTGTCCAAATTCTTGACTAAATAAACAGAGGCAATTAGCAAAATAAAATAAAAATCGAATTTATTAAAAAAAAAATTACTAATTATCCAAAAATAAAATAAAAATTGTTAAAGAACCAATAAAATAAAGCAAAAGTAGCGTTTTAATTACCTTGCTCTTTGAATTTATCTGTTTCTTTCAAAAAACCATGCAGCTAGTTTGAAGATAATTGATCTGATTTCCGATTTTTCTGTGTTTTCTGTTTTGTTTTTTTCATGTCACACTAGAGACAAAAAAGAAATACAAATTTATTTACAATATTGTACACAATGTTCACACTTTTTGTGCCAGTTTTGTTAAGTTTTTTGTTAGATGTTTACACATATATTTAGAGATATATCTAAGTTCTTAACTTGAAGATACACGACATTTGTATAGTTATTTGAGTTAGTTTACACTCACAAATGCACACATGTTGCGCACGCCGTGCATGTCCTTCCTTAAGTTTGTAGTTTTAACTTTACCGTATATCCTTAGTTGGTTTTATTGAAATGTCGAACCGGATGTCATGATCACACGCATGCAGCACTGTTATCTTCAAAGTGGACGCCATTTCCGTAGAATTCAAATTAATGCTTTGTAAAAATAAAGTACTCAGTACCTTAACAAAATGTAAAAGAAATTTTAGATTTTATGACCATTCGTACAGCTCGCTGCTGGTCATTGGGTTCCTGCTGTGGTTGGCCCATAGGTTTGGACCTGAACAGTATAGGCGCGGCTTCATCCAAGTAGACACGCACACACACAACACTGGCGGATGAACTTGGCGTCATCTTGGAAGTAGAACTCAAAAGTTCAAAACTTCAGCCCTTTTCACGTGGGTGGCACGTACAGGCAACTGAATTCCCGCGAAAAATAGGGGATACGGGTAATATGTCTTATCCGTCAGTAAAAGAGGACACACACCTCTAAAAGGCCCTCAATGATATATAATACTCATATATATCAGTTTGAAATGAAAAGAGTTTCAGAAAGCAGTTGTTTCTGGCTCTGCTCTTGATCTCGTGGTCATCATGGCTGGAATTAGCTGCAATAAGGTACGGTAATTTAAGTTAAATTAACCACTGGTCCTGTACTGTATATATAAAGATGTAAATATATTATATTTTGTGCTCATTAATGCTTAAAATACAAGAGATTGTTATGGACAAAGGGTTAAAAAAATAATTTTATAAGTGATAAAACGCGCTTTGAAATGATCAGAGTGACGAACTCTGTGGCTGCGGGTTCGAATCCCGCGCATACCATTGTCTTGTTCCCCTACGCACAAGTAAAATTGCTTGCTTGTACAAATGTAACCTGTATGCGCGATCCTTAGATTAAAAAGAAATAAAAAATATCATCTGACATTGTGAGATAAGCTAGGCCTATTTTAAATCAGGGTTAGCCATTCCAAATGGACTTTACATCAAAATAATATTATCGCTCCTAAGTCCCATGTTCCCAACCCAGAAAATTGGTATGCAATGCGACTTCGCAATGAGTCTGTGGCTAGCTCCTCTTTTTCGAGTAAACATATGTAAAGAAAAGCAACCTTGCAAGCCACCGAGCACCGCCATTCAGGAACAATGCCAAGAAAATAGAAATGATGAAATAAAAATACTCACATTATCATGTGGCATTTTCATTAATGGAGTTTCCACGGTGGCGACATCGTCGACATCGTACGTGGGGGGCCTTCTGCTGGTGGCCAATGGGAAGTTAGATAGATCGCTTGAGCAATGGATCACGTGAGAGTCTGCGTTTCTTCGGATGTGTGGAAGCGGCGGTAATTGCCTGCTGCTGCTGTTGTTGTGCACCAGCAACTTGCTCGGCGTTTGCATCTCGATGTACTGCATCTCGTCGTACTTTATCAAAAAGAAGAAGAAAAAGAAAAGAAAAAAAAATGAAAATGTGAACAACGATTAATATTGAATGCTTTCTTCCACTTTAAGTGGGCAACGAAGAAATAGCGTCGAAACTGGAAATAGTCGCCAGACAAAGTAGAAGAAAAAAAATTGAATGTCGGAAATGATTTATCTGGTGACAAAAAAATAAACACTGAGCTCGCAAAAATCTGCATATTTACCAATCTCTTAAAAATTTTCTTTTGTTATTGCTTTGTTCCTTCTCATGAGAAAGAATAAAAATAAATATATTATTATTATATTTCTGGTTTGATCAAAACCGAAAGCGTCAAAAATAAATGGAGTTAGGTTCTGTAAAGATGCAAATTATCAACAAAACACCATCAACGTCTATTTTGCGTCCCTGCAACTGATGGTTTAATAAGTGGTATAAAATTATGTTTGTACAAGTGACTTACATTGAAGAGAGTGGAGGGCGGAACGAAAAGGGAAAATATTTCTCAGTGCGAGAGAAAACTTCTTAATCGATACTCACACCGAAGCAAATTTATCATTTCAAGTCAAGAACATCATTTTGAAAGAAGGGGTGGCAGAGAAAAAAATGAAAAATATGACGCACCAATGAGAAAATGCCAAAAACAGCCGCATGTTTTTATTTTATTTATTTTTTAAAAATCCCACTTGGGATTTAAGAGGTAGGAAAAAAAAAAATTGATATTCGTTGTGAATTAATAATACGCTCTCAAAAAATATTCGCGCTCTCTCTCTGGAGTCTCGATTCGCTCTCGTCCGACATCTTTGATCCTCGATATCGTTACGTCACGCATAACAAATAAACAAAAAAATTAAATTAAGAAAAATGTCAAAAATATCACGAGCTTGCTGGGAGTGTTGTCAAAAAAGTGATAAACAAATATAATACTTGCCGGTCTGACTTTTTTCCCCTGATTCCAAGACGACGAAGAGTGATTTATTTGGTCGGGCGGGCCTCCGACGCCTCCACCGCCGCCTCCGTAGGCTGGCGGAGGCGGCATTGAATGACAATTGTCGCACTTTTTACTCCGCTCAAGCGTGCCCCCTCCGACTCCACCTCCGCCACCATATTTCTGCAAACATTTCACCTCCACAGATGGAAACTCATGATCTGAAACGAAATAAATTACATTTAATCTTTTAATTGTTTTAATTGAACACATTCAAGATAAATCGTAATTAGTAATTAATTACCAACCAGGAATGATGATTAATTATTTAAGCCTATGTAGTCTGACACAGACAAAGAAAATTAAAACCATGTTTCCGCTAATTAACTAATAAATAATTGACTAATTAACTTTAGTCATATTTCCACTACCGGTACCGTTAGTTACATTTTGCGTTGCTCAACTTGAGTAAGTCAAAGTCAAGCCTAACTCAAGCAAAGCACGTGAGAATTCCCATTGAGTTGCAATGTGAATGCATACGCGAGTTAATCGAACGTTATTTTGACAATTTAAATCAATATGAATTCGAGCTCGCGTCATGCTTGGCTTGAGCCAGTCTCGAGTAAGTCTGGAGAAATGAGCCAGTTTTACCAAATGATTAAGTAAAAGAATTATTTGTGTAAGGTTACGGTTTAGTGATTAGTTTACATTAAATTGTCTTCTTTTTTTGTCTTGTTTGTTTTTTATTCTTGTGTTCACATTCGTCGAAATAAATTGACTCTTATAATGCAGCTAGTAAGGTACCACTAATAAGTTCAGAGAGAAAGCTAGATAAAATATAGCCAGTAAGGAGCTGATAACATGGTTTCAGAGGAGCCAAAAATCCTAATTCAGTTTACACGGGAGACGGATGGATATACAACGAGGGGGAACTAATGAAACAAATTGATTCAATGGCGGAACACACGCACATTCATACAAAAAACACACACAGAAGAAAATCAACGTAGGCCTACTGTATAAAAGGCTACACACATATAGAAGCAATAGGCATATCAACGCACATATAAAGCTAAGTTGGGCCAAATAAACAAACAAACTAATCTCCTAGTGACAAGACAATAAAGAATCACCCGTTTAATTCTATTTTTAACTAAATTTCGAGCCACCTTGATGCGCACAAGGATGAACAAATAAATTAATAGCCCTTTCCACTCTCCCCATGCACCCTCCCTTAAACTTCGTTAAGATGTGTGTAAAAAAAATATATGGCGGCAAATGGCATCTTTCTTCTGCCACACATTTATTACTGAAGACAATAATCTTAATGCATCATTGAAACACGCCTATTTACGTACATGTGTATTGTGAACGTTCTGTAGGCATACAGTGTACATATGATACATTACACACACATACCATACACTGACATGTATAATGTGTATACACTAAAGATCTATGTTTATAGGCAAAAGTATGAGCGTTTGCGTCATGTGTGTAGGCCTACGCAAAAACAAACAAGTGTGACTGCCATCCACTCGAATCGCACACTGAACGAACACTATATTAATGAGCATTCCTGTAATTAATCATTTCTTTCATGAAAAGGAAGAAGCGGCAACAATGCGAGGATAAAAAGAGAGAGAGATGATCGATAAACGATGTAGGATTTTATTTTTATAAAAAAATATACTATTATTGTATTTCTATTGCGACCAATCGTGTTCGAATACGAACCATTATTGCTCGGTATGACGTCCGGACTTTTCTCCTCGTTCTCGCCGCCATCGTCCGTGTCTTTGCGCAACGGAATGTTGGATCTTGAAAGTGATTCAGGAACAATGCAATATATCAGAATGGAGCAACAACAAAACAAACAAACAAAATAATCAAGAACCAGCAGTATTTCCTATTCTTCGAGTTCATGATAGTCAGCATTTATGGACTTTTTTATTTTTGTTGGTTGTCGGCAATTAAGTAACGACTAGAAAAGGCCCTAAAGCCATAAACATTTCTATATTCATGAATCCTCAAATAACAAAAACAATTTACATGCATGCAGACCTAACGAAATAATGTTTCTTCTTTTGCTTTGAAATGTTGCAAATAAATAAAAATAAGCGGATAGATGTTTGTGTAATTTAATTGGATTTCCATTATACTAAATTCAACAAAGAATACATGGCATCTGTTCATGTTATATGTGAGCTAACTCAATTTTTAACTTAGTTAATAGGTACTTGTCAAATATAATGCATAATACGGGTAAATTCCATACTAATATTATGCAAAAAGAAAAAAAAAACTAGGCTCAGAAAAAGAAAAACTATAATTGGATAAATTTATGTAAAGCGATATATCTAATTGGTGAAACAAACGGTTTTTTTTGGTCGAAACGAAATTAAAGAAGTGAAAGTTAAAGTTGATGTTGATTAGCGAAATTGGCGAAGTGAATTTAGCATATAATGGAAGGTCAGAGACACAAAGTAATTACATCAAAATAGAAGCTTCGAGAAAATTATTTATTTATTTTTTTTATTTATTTTATTATTTCTTTTATGAAACCACTATGCGTTACATATTATTTAAGCCCTCAAGAGATACTGCTCGCGTGAGGGCAACGGATTGCGATTTACTACTAACCTGTCGGTCGGTTCCTGTTCGTACTCTTTCCGTTTGGACGAGGCCGTGGCGCGCACTTTGATCACGATCACGATGGCGATGGCCACCAGTGTGAACGCGGCCACGATGCCGATCAGCACGCCCAAGATAGGAGTCAAAGCGAAGATGTTCTCCATTTCTAGTTCACGAAAAACGAGTTATAGACAAGCATAGAAACACGCAAACAAACAAAAAAGCGAGAAAGAAAAAAAAAACTCAACTCGGCATAAAACAATGTCCCAAACAAACACACGATGACGATGGAGAAGAAGAAGAAAAAGGAAGAGAAATAAAACAAAAAAATAAAATAAAAGAGAATACAAGGAATGAATAAACAACATTCTGGAAAAGAATCGATCGTGCTTTGCCTGTTAGTTGGAAGTGCAAGAAGAAGAAGAAGAAGAAGTTGAAGAAAGAAAGATCTAAAAAGACGCGGCAATGAGAGACAATCTGAACGCGATCCCTAACGTCACCGCTGACTAGATTCTACCAATAGACCCTGTCATCAATTTTGATCCTCATCCGCCTCCCACCATCTCACTTTCCCCTCACCCTTGACGGTCTCGAACGAAGATAAAGGAAAAGAAAAAAAAGTACGTAAAGAAAAAATTCAGGTAGGCCTACGAGGTAAGAGAGGTTTTTTTTCGAAATAACCAACGAAACATATATAAAAAATAAAAATAAAAATAAATAAAAATTGAACGTCAATGTCACACTTGATCGAAACTCACTGGTGTTTCTCAGCGCCGCTTCCTTGGTTCGCGCCGTCAGCGGCAGATCTCGACTCCGACCTTTGGCGTTGACGGCGTACACGGAGAAACTGAAACCCGTTCCGGCGTGAAGACCGTTGAGCACGAATTCAGGTTTAGAGTGACGTTGGCTAGACTTCACCTGCCGCTGCGTAAAGTAAAAAGAGCATCATTCGCAGTCAATCGATTGGTGCAAATCACTTCGCCCTTACCACCCCCTCCGTCTAAGATGCGCTCCTTCTAGATTTGTAAGGATTTACATGTAGGGCGCATTTACACACTATAGGCTGGATCAAAATGCTGAGCATTGACATTTAGACTTGACCTTAGTTTAAAATTTCTTAAACACGTCGAAACATACTAGGCCTAATAGAGGTGTAATTAAAAAGTCAATTGATTTGGAACCAAAATTTATGAATGGGAAGATTTCAACTTACTTCGTGTCCGTTATCGCTGTACAAGTCCAACATGAAGGTCTGATTTAGTCCGCCGTCATAACCGGCGTAACAGTGAACGTGGAATGACGTTTCGGTCTGATTGTACACTGTGCAATTGCGTAGCGGATCCGGAGGACCTTTTACAAACAAAAAATCCAAATCCATTGATTTAATATCGATTTAATTCCAGGTTGTCTAAGTGTTGATATATACCTGCTGGAATGAGCGTGTAGACGCATGGCACCTTCTGAATTCCCATCTCGTTGGTGCCGTAGCAAGTCAGAGTGCCGTAATCTCGCTCTGAATGCGGCGTGAAGAGCATCGTACTTTTGGCCAACTCGGTCGTCACTCGGTGACGAGTAGACAAAGGAGAGTTGACGTCATCGGCGGTCAAATTAAACGTCCACTTGAACTCCACCTAAGAGAAATGAAGTCATACAAATATAGCAAATACATGCAATATATCACAAATTGTAAAAATAATTTTTCCTTTATATTTTTATATCATTCACCTCTTTCGGATAGGCGATTACTTCGCAAGTTATTTTAGCGACTTCGTTGCGAGCGACTCCGTAAACCAAGTTCTGCCCAGGTTTGCAGTAAGGAATATCTTTTTATTTAGAAAAAATACAAAACCAGAACGAAAGAAAATGAATTGAAAATGTCCACCAGCCAGAGAAATACAAATAATGGTAATTAATGGTTGACTTGACCACATAGTTAATTAATTGATCGATTTCAATGATGTGGATCAATGGTTTTCGTGTTCATTGCGCGTTTGAACGAATTTTACTGCATTTTTAAATCTCTAATTGTAATTTAAGTGAAAGAATTTCTAATTAATACCAGTCACATAACAGAAGCAACGCTCCCAGCATTTATTATTCTAACTCAATCGCGCGATTAATTAATTCCAGCAATTCAACTGAAAAGAAAATTTTTTTTTTTCCGATCCAGCCCGCAAACTGTTCAGCAATGATGAAAGTAAATGAAAGTTAAGAGTGAAAATAAAAAAACAAAAATCGTAAAAATGCGACCTACGTTTGACCTGAAGGTCGAGCGATTGGCTCTGTCCTCGTCCCTCCGTGTTGATGCCGACGCACGAGTAGGGACCGGCGTGACTGAGCCGAGCCTTCCGAATGACCAACGACTGGTTTCTAATGACGATTCCCATTAAGGCATTGTTTTCCAAAAATTCGCCCTAACGAGAGAGATGCAGCCAAAACGTGAGCACAATTACGTCAGTTTTAATTAGCGAGATAACAATTAGGAGCTTTGCATGTCATCTAAATATTCGACGAATCTCTTTCCTGGCTCGCGCCGCGCCCTTGAGGACCTCTTCGTCGCGCATTTTTCCCCCTCTTCTACATGCACTACCATGATAACCACCGCCATCGCCGCCGCCGCCGCCACCATCATCATTGTAGTGTGCGAAACCTAATGGGTCATCGTCGTCAAGGGTGTAATTGCGCTCACTAAATATAATACGGGCGAGGAATATATACGGCATTATCAAAACACGCAATCTGCTCGATCCTTAAAATTACGGAACTAAAACATGCCGTACGTATAATGCAGGCCTGCTTGCGCTAGCTCTGTATAATCGCCGGTCGAAACTCATTAATCAGTTAAAAACAGTTTCGATTGGAAAACTTCACTAATGAAAAACGGCATTTCCATTGATACATTTTCGAAGATAAGATGTGCAAAGATAACCCACTTAAAATATATTAACAACGCTCAAATCTGCTCACTGTAATTGAATGTATTTAAAGTTGGCCTACTGTGAATTCTAGATTAAATGAAGGTAAACTACTAGGATCCCAAAATTGTAATATCGAAATAAAATCTATGCCTAGTAGGATTTGAAAATCAAATTGGGCCTACATTGTAAGAGTTAACTTATCTAAGCGAAATCAGTGTAAAATATAGGTAAATTATCAAACTCATGTATTTATAATTAGATAATTTTGATAAATTACATATATATTA
>JAQIYI010001475.1:0-11844 GCA_034700265.1 Polyzonium germanicum
CTCAATGGGCAAGTTGTTGGAGAGGAGGTAGACGGGGTCGCCGTTGTGTCCGAAGACGTAGAAGTACTCGAGACCGTCTTCCTCGACCATGTACTCCTGGAACCAGGGTCCTCTTGATATTTTACTGACTCTTCCGAAGTATCCGAATGGGGAGACCTTATACAACATATTTAATTAAATATTATAAACTATGTATTAAGCCTATTTATATAGTTGCAAATAAAATTAGATCGATGTATTTAAATGAATAAATTTTCTTTTAAATTTCAAAAACAAATCAACATGAACAACCAACAAGGAAAACAAAATATTTTAAAGCGTTTTTTTTGGAATCGTCAGAATTTTGACGATTTTAAAGACTTTAAATTAACTGACGATATGGCGATGCGACGAAACAATATTGCATATGTAAGCCTAATTATAATAACTAATTAATCATTAATATGAAAATGAAATACATGCAATTTTATAATAATTCTCTAATCCGTACAGGTCGTTCAGACTTTTTTGTGACTTAGTTTTTTTCTTAAAGACCAGAATATCGTTGTTTGTCCTCTCTCTTTCGAAGGATCTTGCCTCAATTTCCGCTTTTGTTTGGCTAGGAAGGGTTTTTTCTCCTAGATTTTAGAAAAGGAGTGAAAGGTGCAACGAAAGAAGAAACTAAAATGAAAATGTGCACAAAATAAATAAATAATAAAAAATAAAACTTGAAATAAAGAAATAATTAAATGTGAGCCATAAATACTTAAAAGTAAATAAAATAAACAAATAAATACTTAAAAGTAAATAAAATAAATAAACAAATAAATACTTAACAGTTAATAAACAATACATAGGCCTATCTCAAATAAACTAATGAATAAAAAAAATAGAAACAAACAATTAAATAGTTGGAAATAAACAAATAAGGAATTAAAAATAAATAGGCCTTATTAAAAACAAACGAATAAATAAAATGAAACAAAATTGGAAACATTGAAATGGGCGGACGTTGGGTGATGAAAGCAAGGAATTTAGACACTTCAGTGGATCTTGGGAATAAAGTTTGGGGGGAAAAGTAAAAAGATTACAAGAAACTAAGAAAGTAAAGAAAAGTATAAAAGAAAGTGAACGCGACATTGGACGACAAAGAGGCGCCGACATCTTCTAAGACTTTCCGCCAGATTTGGAGAGCGACTCGAGCTCTCTGACCAGACTGCGGACCGATCGTGACGAGCAGACGTCTTTCGATTCGGCACCAGCAGTGGACGATTTTTGTGTAATTGAAGTGCCTGATGGAGGCGTGGGAGGAAGAGATGAAAGCAACTTGTTGATGACCACCAGAGCAGCCTGCTTCTTCTTGGACGTCGCTGATGGACGTGGAGATGTTGTCCTCGGAATCCTCGACTGAGACAGAGGCAGAGTCAGGTGGAGAGTGGGCGAGATGCTGTGCGGAGTTCCGGGCAGACTGGCCGCCCTGGAAGACCGTTTTCGACGAAGCAGATGGATGGCCGTCGCAGAAGAGCAAGAATTGGGCGAAGACTTGGACGTCGGACTGCCGACGTAGCGAGGAATGAACGAGCGCAGCGTGTGCGTCGGCGATGACGAAGCTGACCGACAAACTCGACCTTGGTCCATCGTCATGGTCACCGGCGGTGTCGTGCATCGTGGCGTGTGCGATCTGTACCAATGGGCGTACATTTTGCCGCCACCTCCTCGCGCCAACTGGGCGGCCGGCACCGGAAGACGCGACGGCACGATGTCCGCGGGACGCGGCGACAGACAACCCGGCGACTCTTCGCCTTCGTCGACCAGTTCTAAAAGCTCGGGGTCGTAGTCGTCCAGTGGCGAATTGTTATTGTTATTATTCACGTTGTTAGTGGAAGGGGACGAAGGAGAGGAAGAAGAAGAGAAGGAAGAAGCGGAAGCGGAGGTGGAAGAGCAGTTTGGCAGTGACAGAAGGCGCAGTCTCGAGGCCGACAAGCTCGATGCGTTCGGCTCTTCGTGATCGACCAACAGAGGGGAAGAAAAGTACCTTGGAATGTGCGACTGGTGCTGAGGCGGAACCACTTTGATGTTGCTCGCTATGGACATGGGCCTCGGGTTCCGCGGACCTGCGCCTCCTCCTCCTTGAAGTTGCTGCTGCTGAAGGGAGGCCATCGTTCCAGGACCCAGAGACTTCCGTCGTGATGGAGACGACGCCGGAGACACGGCTTGCAGTGACCGCGCCTGAAACACTCGCCGCATCGATTCTACGCACGGAGGCAAATAAATACCGTACATGGTCTAATTGAGCTGTGTATCTAAGATATTCAATTATTGTCGGTTTAGCCGACAAGAATATTTTAGATGAAAGTTTAGAAAAGGCCACCTGGAGAGGGCAATGGACTTCCTACTGAAGTTCGAGGCGGTACGGCTGGCTTAGAGCACGAGGGCGACACCATTTGTCTCCTGTTTGTTTCAAAATGAATTTAATCAACAATTAATAATAGTTAATACTAATAATGTCCGAGTGAGAGTAGCAAGTGATGCGAATTATTTTGCACACCTCACCTACCGAAGCCTGAAATTAAAGTTAAAAATGAAAACTTATAAAGTTAAAACTTAAAAAAATACGCGGTGGCGTAATTGTGCAATGAAATGATTGCTACTGATTAAAGCTGGATTCATGCTTCCCAAATGACGCAAATACCACATGCTACTCTCCCTGAACGATTATACAAGTGTATAGTTAATGCTACTAGCATGGTTTTTATTTTGCTTCAATTTTTTATTTCAGTTTTTACCTCGTCGGAACCGGAGTGCTCTTCGCAGCTGGCGTCGTCGTCGTCTTCGTCTGAAGCGTCGGAATCCGACTGAACCCTGGAGAGAAGCTCGCTAGTTTTAAGAGAAATTTTCAAATGGTATTTCACGAGTGTTTGCAAAAGGGCAGAGACTTGTATATACATTAATTGAGCCTGGAGAGCGTATGTTGCATGCAAATTGAATTTGAATCATCCATGAAATAAACTATAAAATTAAATTTCATTCGCACCCATTCTGTCGTTTATTGGCGAGACTGATGTCAAATGAAGCGCCACCAGAGACGAGCCGATCGTGGACGATCTTCGCATTTCAGGTGAACCTTTTGTCAAAGATTTCCCATTTATGTAACGTATTTTGTATATATGGATAAAACGACGCTACGTTTACGTCGATAAGTAAGTAAACATAGGCCCTCGACGTGGCGCTTTAATTGTTCTAAAATTACATTTATTTCTAAATATAAATAAAGAAAATTAGATTGTGGCATGTCCGTACCTGAGCTTCGTCGAACAGGAATCTTCCCTGACGATTGTGCAGTTTTCTTCGGAGACTTCTCTGGAATGGGAGAGCCGGCCATCCTCTGCTCCTCCTTTAGCGCCCAAGATGATAACCAAGGCTATAGTTAGTGTACATGTAGGTCGTAGCTAAATGTATTTAAATATAATTGAAATTTGTTTGTTTTCTTCAAACCTCTATGAAATATTGCAGTTGGTCGTCAGCATCATCGTCGTCGCCTTCTTGATCTCGATGTTGGCCGTCCGCGGATTGGCTGCGTCGAGGCAAGGTGCTCGTCGTCACAGAATTGTTGTCCGTGGCCACTTCGATTTTGTCCAGCTCCAGGATGGCCTGCAATTTCCGTTTCGTATTTTAGGCATATATTGCAGCAGCCAGGTTTTATAAGCTCGCAGTGCGAGATTATATTTGTTGGTGGCTCTGCGCGCAGCTTGCCTGACGGACGAACGCCGAGACATCTCGGTCTTCCTCGTCGATGAGCAACTTGCCGACGCACGTCTCCAGCTCCTGAAGAAGGTGCTTGTCGGACGGGAACCTTAGCAGGGTCTTTAGCCGAGGAATGATGGAGCACAAGCGTAGACGCACGTTCGCCACAGGATCGCCTGTTGTCGTGAGTTCACATGTAATTTATTATGATAAACTTAAATGTAACTAATTCATTAATAAGTTAGATTAGTTTATCTAGTTAAATATTCTTAATTTATAAATTTAGTTATAAGCTTACTGAAGTAGGTATTTAATCTAGTTTAATCTAAATTTTGTTCAATTAGACAATTAGTTCCGGTAATCTAAGTTAAATATTCTTAATTTAAATTTAGCTAAATTAGACAATTAGTTAATCTAGTTGAACATTTTTAATTTAATTATAATAAAATTTAGTTGAATGCATAAATGGTCCTAGTTTAAATGTAGGCCTACTGGTAGTTTAGTTAGATACTCTAAATTAATTTAGTTAAATAAACTTTATTTAATTTAACTAATGAACTTAATCTAATTTAGTTAAAATGGTTTAAATTGAATTTATTTGAATGCACTTAATCTAATTTAAATGATTTAAATTGAATTCAGGTAAATGCTTTTAGTCAAATTTAGTTAAATGCTTTAAGTAAAATTTAGTTAAATGTTTTAAATAAAATTTAGTTAAATGCTTTTATGAAAGCTTGGTTAAATGCTTTAGATTTGAACTTAGTTAAATGTTCTTAATTATAATGTTAAATGCAGTGCTCTTAAGTTTAATTTAGAATGCCGTTAATTAAGTCTATAATCTAAAATGCTCTTAATTGAATTTAGTTAAATGCTTTTTTATTTTTCAATTTAAATTTTCGAGCCGAAGCACTCATTTTATATTGTGACGTGATCGTCACGATAAAAACTAGTTTTCGATCGTTTACTCGAAACGGTCGCGGGCAATAGAAGATAAATTACTGCAACTGCGAGCGAGTTAACGATCATGGTGAATATTTTGGCTGTTTTTGTTGTTTTGTAATTGTTGCTCGAGAAAATCAGAAAATTAGTCAAGAACTTGGAAGAACTCACCGCACAAGTCGAGCAGCGGCAAGAAGAAATGTTGTTTGAAGAAATTGTGTGAAAAGTTGTCGATAATTATGTCGCATATTGTGATGAAGAGCATCCGGCTGTGACAACTTCGTCCTCGGCCAAGTTCTAAGTGAAAAAACCAGTTGAAAAGAGCTTGGCAAGGCAGGCCTAAAGTTTCAAACCGGTAGGCCTAAACCAATATTAAACTTAAATTCGACTAGACTAGTCGTTGTACGCATTATGCAGTATCTGTCCGCACATTTAATGATGAGAAAGCCTGAAAAGATCGAGCCAAGTAAAAATAACAAACAATTCGGCTTGGCAGCTAGGCCTAGTTATGAAATTTTGCATTCTGCAGTATCTGCCCGCTACATCTAGTTAATAATTAGAATGTTAAAACATTTCATTCAAATTAACAAAAGTTCATTTTGTGCGCCATCTGCATCCTCCAATTCTCCCAAAGGAAGCTTAAAGAAAATTCAAGTTAGACGGCCTTTTGAGTTGGGCCTGCTAACGATTTCGTTTTGCGCACTGTAGTATCTGCCCGCAGCCTAATTATGGCCTTTTGTGCTAATCTTTATTATTTTCCACACACTGTAGTATCTGTCCACAACATAATTGAGCTTTTGTGCTCATCCACGAAGATCTATGATTTGTTTGGTTAAAATTAGGCCATATTTGCAGTAAGCCTATTTGGCGCCCATCATAATTAATTAGGCCTAGGCCTACCATGTATAAGTCGATAGCAGATCTCTTGTCGTTGGTCTTGCCTCGGATTTGAACGCAGAAAGACTAGAAGGGTTGAAGCTGCGGCCACTCGACAAGGAATTGGTCTCTGTGGGCAACATTGAAAAAGGATTGCACGATGACTTGTTATTAGTAGGCTTTTAGGGAATTAGGATTACATATTCCTTGTTTATTATTTTAGGATACGGTAGCAAGGTTCGGTCCGTTTACTTTGTAGGTCTATGGACCATGCGGCTACTCACCGCAGTGAAGAGCTTTCGAAACAGAAGCGGCGTGAACCTGTGGAAGATCGTGTTGCTGGACAGGCACTTTGGCAGACACGACAGCTTCTCGAGTAACTCGGTGCCCAGTCGCCAGTTGCTTGTCCTAGAGATCACTTCCTCGCACTGGATCACGGCCGAGAGCACGTCGTCGCAGTCGTAGAACTGCAAAGATAATCAATAAATCATTTTTTGGCACTCCATAGCCTCATCTAGGAATAACTAAGACACAGACCTTGAGTTCGCTTCCCATGCTTCCTTCTTTGGCCAAGGCCTCCAGCGTTACCGGAAGGTTAGTTATGAGACCCTTGAGGACCTCCAGAGAGTCGTCCTGCAACAGCGATATGAGTTCGTCTTGGATGACGTAGACGCAAGGTCCTAATAGTTTCGCCACCTATGGAAATTTGGTAGGAAAAATGATTTTAATTTATTTAGTTTCATGTTTTAAGCCCGGGATTCCCACTTGTTCTCTTCGGCTTATTATCGTTTTTGGCATGGCAATAAATTTGAAAAGGAGAAGTAGTATCCATGATGCATTATTTGAATTTTCTGGAATCATTGCCGCCTACTTCGTGCACTCCGCAAGCGATGGTCCGACGGACTTTGACGTAAGGGTCGCGACAGAGGTCGTGGAATGTGTTGTACAAGTGGTCCTCGAAGTCGTTGGGTCCTGCAAAAAGAACCATGGCCTGCATGCACCAGAGTTGAAAAATAATGATTAAAGTGAGCCTAAATGTATCGAGATGTCTTAATTCAAGAAGACGCTATTGGGGACTGACCGGAAAGTTGAAAGCGCAACAGTGACGACATTCGGTGTACTTGTCGTGGTCATCGAACTGAGGAACAATGTCCGGCATCTAGTAAACAAAAACAACATGTAAGAACTAGGCGTAAATCCAGATACACACTGTGCAATTTGTATCGTCGTTGTTTTGGCAACTGGTTAAACCAGTTAGTTAATCACAACAGGTTGTCTCGGATCGCATGATAAAGAATTGCACACTGCGAATCCAACTAGCTCAGGTCGTAGCGCTCTATTATCGTGTCTTAAAATTACAGGAGGTTGCAGCGTGTTTGAATTTCCGTCTTCTCGATGGTACGGCAGTCCGAGCCGAGCCACTTCCCGATAGAATTCCAGAAACCAAGCCTTTTGCTCCATCGTCAAGTTCACTGAGCACATAAATCGCATAATCATGCAAAGGGCAATTCACAATCAAGTTTTATATATGAAACGAGTCCTGGAAATCACGGGACACGGGTAAACTGCTAAGTTGGTTTCACACTGTCCGATTTCTTCGCTGCAAGACGTTGGCAATATTTTGTTTTACAACTGGCCAACGGAAATTGGACAGTGCGAATCGAACTTGCGCTGACAAAAACTTCTGCTGACCAGAAAGTCCGTGGCAGAGTTTGCCAAGCTGTTTGGCCACGACCAGCAGAGTGACGTCCTGGGACTTGATGCAATTGTCGCAGATGTTCCGCACCAATGGCACTATGGTATGAGTGCAGGTCTCTGCAACAATTATTACAAAATAATCGATAACTGATTATAGTTAATAAATTGCTAAATAAGAAATAAATTAGTAAATTAATACATAATTAAATTAATAAAAACGAGCAATTAATGAATTTAACTTTGATTGTTTCAAAACCGACCATCGTCGAGCAAGCTGAGCATGTTGACCACAGTCTCGATTCCTGCCAGCCGTACGTAGCTCTCTTCGTCGTTGGCCAACTCGACCAATTCGGGTAGAATCGCACTTTTGGTCGCCTCCAGTCTAAAAGTTTTATTTTTTTAATTTTCAAATTCAAAGTAGCTCCTAGGCCTACTGTAGGATTGTATTAGAACTCCTATGAGCTTAAATAAACTGACCCCAGTCCTCTTGCGACGGAATCCAACTCGCGACACATACATCCTCGAACCTCATGATCGACGTCCTGACAAAGACTCTGGACGACCGGAAGTATTTCCTTCTTGATTCTATTTTTTTTTTTTAAATGATTTTAATGATCAATTTAATTTTGATTTTTTTATATTTGGCTGAATGAAATTTTTTTGAATCATTTACAAGTAAGGCTCGAATTTGCCGCAGATTTTGCCCAGAATTCTGCAGCAGGACAGCCTGGATGTCACCGGCTGCGACATCTGACCTTTGGCGACCGCCATGCTGAGTATCTGTTTGGATTTCCAATCAGTCATTATTCGTTTTTCGGAAGATTTTAGAAAGAACTTGGGCCTACGTCTCGTTTGACGACATCTTTGGGCAGAAGATCGATGACGTCCAAGAGAGTCTCGATCCAAGCGTTCGCAACACCTGTTCCAGAATGAAAGCCAAATTGTCCATGGTGCCAAGATTAATAAATCAGGATCAGCGAGGAAGCAACTGGAATTGTTTTATTTCTCTTGACAAAGACGATTCGAAACCTGGATCTCGGTTGTCCACGCCGGCCAGAATGCTTTGAAGGAATGTCTCCGTGAAAGTGGTGTGCGGCACCAGCTCCTTCTCGAGGATCGTCAGGAAGTTGCTGCCGGCCGCCAGCTGGACTTCAGGTTGCGCAGACGGTAGCGTTTCCTAGCAGGATTTTTTTGACGTCAAGCTAATTACCAATTTACCAACTCTGTCCAGCTAGCGTACCTTGATGACGGGAAAGACATCGTGCAGCCGTTCGTTCTTGCTTCCGCTTCCGCTGCTGTTCTTGTTCTCGAACTCGAGGATCGAAGCCAGGTTGGTCAGCAGATTGACGTCCGACGAGGACTTCTCATGGTCCGTCTTGTTTCTCGTTGGTCCGCCGCTATTAATGCCACCGACGTCTCTTGTGTTCGTAACGGCGGCGCCGCCGTTACTGTTACGATAATTTGAGGACGTCGTCGATAAAACTTGAAAGTAGCGGTAATTATTGGAATTTGTGTTGGACGTCGATGAGGGAATTTCGCGGTCGAGTCGCGCAGGCATTGTTTTTTGTTTCTCTTCCAATGGCGCGTTCGCCTTGAATATACTGTATGCTTTGACTTTCGCTATATTCTGGCACGCAGTCACGCACAGCACACTGACACATTGCGTGTGTTTTGTCGCGGGCCGGGCCGATTGGGAACAGCTGTCTTGATCATGAATCACCCAATACTGTACGCTAACTATACGTAGGCCTACGGTTCACTTGAAATGTCCTAGCTGGCAATTTAAGTCCGCAGTTAGTCGTGTGTGTGTGTGTGCAATATGCTCCCCGTCGCGTTTCCCGTCGCATTTCAAGTCCTTTCTTTCTTATACTCTTTAGCTTATTTCTTCGCTGCCATGAAGAATTTCAATTCGCATTTTGCACAATTTTAATTCAACATTTTCACGCTTGCACACTTTGTATATTTATTTATGTATTTATTTATTAGCACTTTCCCATTGTATTTTTCCAGCTGGAATTATGCAATTCTCTAGGGCTAGGCCTAGATGGGAGTAGGCTAGCGCCGCATGCATGCATGCGTTCATATATTCCTAGAATTTCTATTCAATGTTCTGTGTTGCAACTTGCATGATGGCAAACAACTTACGACTAGCATAGGTTTACACATTTATATTGTCTATTTTCTTATTATTGAAACTTTGAAAGTCTAGCTCACTTCTTTCTCTCGTCCTGAAATCATTTCAAAACTAATGGCTTTTCTTGCTGCAATTTTGTGTTAAATTCGCTCTCGCCAGGATTTATAGGCAAGGTCTGGTCACGTGTATGTCGGTCTTTTCTCTTTTGTTGTGCGTTTGTACGAGCGAGCGAAGCTAATGCGAATGCGCCCCGTGTACCCTATTCACAGTCCTAGTTTTAATAAGTTTTGCTTGCTCGCTGCATTCGTGACTCATGTGAACACACCAGAGTGAAAAGATTAATTGTTGTTTACACTCGTTGCTATATTATAGTCCTGTAGGCTGTAGCTAGTTAGCGTCATGGTGTTTCACTATTTCGCAATTCCATTTGGATCAGGCCCCCCTCCCCCACTTAAATTGTTCACGCCACCCCTTCTACTGCCCTCCCCACTTACTCCACCTAGTTTTCCATAACAATAGCTGGTATTAGTGGTATATAATCATTATACTTGTACTGTACAATGGGAGAGATCATTATGCAACACAAGTGCGCTCTTATGCTTTTATGATCGACGCTTATTATTATATGAGGGTGGTCTGAGTTCTGCGCATGCGCATTACTGTAGCTTTTAGGCTGGTACCACTAGCGGCTATAAGGCGATTCTCCAGAGTGACTTGAGCCCTGCTCACTCGTGTTAACCTATGGGTGAGCACCGCTCGAGTCACTCTAGAGAATCGCGTTATACCCGCTAGTGATACCATGCAGCCTTAGTCGTCTAGTTTATTTGCAATTTATCTTCTAGCGAGCGAAGCACTCGAATTGCACTGCTTTTCATATGACGTCTGTAGTTTTTGCGATAGACATGCGATGACATGCACGTGTCATAAACTCATACAACCCATGAAGGGCCGATTTTTATCTTGCAAGTAACAAAAATGTTTCGTCGCGTCGTGCGTGCGATAAGAATTGCGCAATGCGAATCAACCTTTTAGATTTCTATAAAATAGCTGCACCAATTTCTAGGTGGCGCAGGTCAAGCTCGATCGTGAGACTGAGATTTCTTTTCTACATGCTTGACCTGGCCGACCTTTTGCAATATCTTGGAATGTTGTCTAGCATATACATTGTATATTGAATTTCACATAGTATACAAGTCGTAAAGGCGACTTTGAGGCAGAGCACGTTTTTCGCCTCACCCTCAAGGGTGTTTGCGCAGCAAAATATTGCAACTAAAACGCCCATAAAAGTGCAGTTTTTTTTTCGATTCTCTAGGCCTAGGCCTACTTAAAGAAACGTTTGGAAACCAGCTGACATGAAGACTCACAACTGGACCTATTTTATTTAAAATGTTACTGACCTAATTTTGTTTATTTCATTATTTTCAAGTGCACTTGTGCAGATCGAGCAGCAGCAAAGCTGCGCAACTCCTGCAGCGCCACCTGCAAATCCCTATAGGCTAGATCATGGATGAGGATAAACGTGATGATTAAAATTGCACCTTAGATCGGTTCAATTTATACATTGTATGTCAGGGGTCATGTGTAGTCAGATGAAAGGGTTTAAAAGCTGTTAAGCTTTTGCAGAATTTCTGAAACACTCACTTTGATTCGAGGACGATGAGTTCGCTAAGAGCCTCGCCGCCTTCCAATGGCGGCGATCCTGGGTCCTGATCGTTGTTGTGACCCGATGGCGGCGCGCCTCCTCCACCCCCGCCGCCATCTTCAGATAGCCACATGGCGTTTTATTTTTGATTTGTATTTTTTTCCACTTCTTCGCAGGAACACAAATGTGTTCCCCCGCCTAAAAACTGAGCAGTCTGTGTATAATTATTCTGTCCTCCACCTCCGTCTTCGTCGCCCTGTTGGAGGCTGCGGCGCCATGGCGTTCACGCGGGGTCGTAACCGCAGCATCCCGACTACTGTTGCCATGACGACCACCCTATGATGTCCACCATCGTGCGAGCGCGACAATCTCTTAACGTGGATGGGGCCCCCTTGAGTCTTCTTTAGCCGTGCTTAATACAGAAAAAGAGCATTTTTATTTTATAGATCACTAATTGCAGGCTAGTTAATTAATATAATTACGGACGGTACCTTTAAACATTCTAATTGCTTTTTAAGTTGGCCTGTTATCAAACTTATCATTATAGGCACATGCGGAAATAAAATAATAATTAAATATCTTCATGATTGAAGATAGCGAGAGAATTAATTTGAACAAAGTATTTATACTATTTAGACATTACTAGGTCCACTTGTTACTAATTAAGTAATTAATAATTACCTATTCCGTACTACAGAGTGTATAATAATTATTTATTTTGTATTTACAGAATTTAGTCCTATATTATTATTTAGCTTTAAATTGAATTTAATTTATTTATTCGATTTTTATTTCATTTCATTAGATTTATTCTATTTTTATTTCATTTCAT